>WIXG01000270.1:0-110918 GCA_009869945.1 Mesaphorura yosii | reverse complement strand
TTCGATGGCGATTGTGATTTCGAGGTTTCAGTAAAGAAGAAAGGAGAGGGCAAGACTCCGAGACTGCGTTGACTGACTGAGCAGGCGAGAGTAGAGATGATTCAATTCCATTTGGTAGCCGTCGTCTAACTGGCTGTGACTCCGACTGCATTTCCATTGTTATTGAACTGAGGTTGTTATTCAATTCCCAAAGAGACCCGAATTTGGCTCAGAGCAATCAAAGCTGGCTTTGTCTCGTGGAGAGGAGAAAATAATGTCACATTCATCTTTCTGACTGGGATTCTCATCTCTGTCCTCTCCTCCAAACCGAGCAGGGAAATAAATACCTGTCTGTCATCTCTTTCACTACACTGCCGACTTTTACCTGCTCTGCGCTTTTGTGCAGTTGATCGCTCCGAATTCCGATTCAGTTAAAAAGGAAATTATCGCCGGGAAGGTAAAAGTGGCTGACAGGAATTGGAAATTGCGACGTTTCTTGGCCTCAAATCCTGTTTTCGTATAGAATATTTTAAAAGTTGGTCGTGAAGACGCATTTAACCATTTTGCACACTCAAACTTGTCAGAACTTTTTCCGACTCTTAATTAAAAATATGAACTGCGCTCACACGAGACTAAAAGCTTTTTATGCTACGTTTTTTTACGTTTACACGGTCCGCTTCGCTGCGTCGCGCATGTTGAAAGAATTATTACCTTAATTTCGGATGCGAAATTGGAAAACGCCGAGCCTTAATTACACGCTACCTCTGCGGCTGCGGCGGCTAAAGTTAGGCTAAAATATCAATTAGGGCTCTAATTACGGACAGGAAACTTTTGGATTGCTAAATTGCTTGCTCCATCACGGCCAGGCCAACGGGGGTGAGCAGCAATAATCTTTTATGCGTTTCACCTTTCTATCAAACCCAACGTGCTTCTTTCGAACATTAAAGACTTGAGATTAAAAGAACAAAACAAAGTAAAAAAGATTTTTATGAATAAAGAATAAACCTGTCATGCCGTCAGGCTCGCGATTCAAGAAAAATGGTGATGTCAGATTTTTGAGCCCTCCGCGGGAGCCCGACTCGGAGCACTTAAACAAAATGCGTGCATTCTCCATTTTCCATCAGAATTCTCCAGAAGAGAAGCCTGCTGCCTGCTGCTTGCTATTTTATTTTATTGCTTCTTGTCATTACTTTGCTGGTGGTTCTTTTGTTTGTACCAGTGCAGCAGGCAGGCTCAATCAAGACGTGTAAATATGCAAACGAAGCACGAGCACGTGATCATCTTATATGCCAGCCAGGTACAAACGTCAAAGCCAGGCGTACGTGTGAAAGTATGAGCAGGAGAAACATCTGTCTCTGCTCTGCTCTGCTCTGCAGATGGACACGCGCCTAATTTATGGGGCTGACGCTGAGTTCCTTCTCCTTTCGTGCTGAACTTAACTTGGCCTAGCATGGCGTGGCAGGGCAGGCGATAATTTGTTTACTTGATGAACACAAAAGCACGTTCGCGTTCACGAGGTACGTGAACGCGTCGTGTCCAGTTCGAGCGCGAGCACGGCAGAAATTAATACTTGATGAGTCCGACTGCTGCTGTGTTTCAGTGCTCGAGAGTGCGAGTGCGAGTGCGGAGAGAAGAGTGAGTAAATTGTGTAGTGGCATATTGGAGAGCAGAAGCTTGCAGTTGGCCGACTTGGTCGGTCATGTATCGCTGTTTCGTATTACTGCATTATTCATCTTACTCACGCTTTGCTCCTTCCACTTGCTGCGCTGCCCGGTGAAAGCAATTTTGTCGTCCGGCCGTCCACTTTCACTCACTCACACGCCGGACACGGTCGATCCACGACGATAAAACTTTTCTCATACCAAACTTTTAACGTATGCACGACGGACATAAATTCAAGCCTCATGCAGATTTCAGATTTCAAGCGACGCGACTGCGTCTGCATTGATTTTCTGATCTCGACACAGAAAACCTTTTTTGTCAGAGCCAATTGCATGAATTCTCTAATCGTATTAAGCGCCAATATCTGCGCGTCTCGCGTCTGTTCTACTCTTGTAATAACTTTCTGATTCAATTGAAACGAAACTCTTGTAAAAGATCCGCTTGCTGCATGTAAATTTAAAGACTCAATCCCAATTCTTTCGTCTGTGCTGATATCAATAATGATGAGAACGACATGAGAGGTTCTGAGACTAGATTTATTCCCGTGCGCGGAGAACGGATTATTATATTTCCATACTTCCTCCATTCTGCGTTCAACACGCGTACGCGAATGAGAGTAATGGCTTCATGTCGGCGTCAGCCGTGAGAGGATGGGCTCAGAACAAAAGAGACCGGATTCGAGTCATATTGATTTCTCGATAAAAATGTACACAGCTCGAAATTAAGTGCGCCAGATTATTAGAGCAGCCCAGGAAATTCCGAGAATAGCCAGATTCGAATTCCAGACTTTTACTCGGTGAAAGCACAGGCAGAGCAGGGCACAAACACTGAAAAATCTGGAATGCTTTAAATTAAAGATAAGGATCGAATGAGAATGAGGCAATAAATTCGCCAATTTCAATATTGCTTATTGCTTTCGCTAAATAATGTTTTCATTTCCATTTACGACCAATTCACGTCGTACTCACGTGACTTTTTACGACCTGAACTCAACTTGCATGAGAATGCTTTTGAGTGAATCGCAGAGAAAGTCTCATGCACAGAGAAATAGAATGAATGAATCGTGTCATGGCGTGGCTTGGCGTGCTCCTGTCAAATTTTGGCATGCTTCAGGCACTAGCATTCAAAGGTGAAAGTTGAAGTGAATGCAGCAAACTTCTGTCTTTCTTGACTGGCTTTCCTCCTTTGTCTCAGGACAGGATTTTACCAAATCCTATCTTCTTTATTCAACTTACTTGTAAATGCAATGTAAATGGATGCAAATCCTCCTGTGCCAATGTGTGCTGAACTCCTGTGATTTTGCTCTCGGGTTTTGCAGCAAAATTCCAAATTGGCAGGCTTTGGTCTTTCCCAATCGAGCGAAAGGAAAAGTAAAGCAAGACCAACCCGACCAGCACTTTTCCCTGTTTGCAGCCTTACATTAATTTCGCTGACACAGCAGTGCGACCATTGAGAATTAAGCAATAATCTCGCTCGAAGCCTGTGCTTTGCAAAATTAGTCGCTATTCTTTGATTTACCTTTCGGGCTTTGCCTTTGCTTGTTTACATACACGGCAGGAAAGAAAATGCACAAAAGGACCAGGGCGAGCGTGTTTCACTCGACCGTAATATTCTGTGTGTGCTCATCCGAGCGTAACGAGAATTTAGTGTCGCTTGGTTGCCGATTCCTCGCAGAAAGCCTTCTTCTTAACCACGCTCATGATGCGAAATGAGAAATTAAGCTACCAAACAACCTTGCCCGGTGCCCACGAGTGGGCATTCTCCGAAACGAAAGGTACAGTCGTAAGCGCTAAGCAGCACGGACGTATTTGAAGTACATTTGTAGTATTGTGTCAACAACGCACTCGGCTCGGCGGCCAGGTCGCACGTGCAGCAGAAAACAAAAAAGATTCGATTCTGAGAGTCGTGAATAATGCGAAAACATGAAACTGAGTACTGACGCGTCTTGCGAAGTGAATTGTTCACAGTTTTCGTTTTACACTGCTTGCTTTCTGAGAACTTTTCTCATTAAAAGCACGCTGCCCGCGCGCACAAGAAAGAATGCTCGGCAGGCTCGTACTTTTTAAACAATTAGGAAGTCATTTCGATGTTTTTCGCTGTGCGATATGTGATACGTGTAGTTTCGCCTTTCGCATATCGGTTTGTATTTTTAGCTACAATTTTGCAAAGTACGCTGTAGAAAGTTGGTAGGTTATAAAGTGCTCACATATGCGAAAAAGTAGCAGGTAATAAACAAGCAGGCGGAGAAAGCACAATGAAATACGACGACAAAGGCAAAGGGAAAGGCATACTCTGCATATTTACGATTTCCTCTGAAGCAAAATTCACAGAAGGCAGAGCAGTTATGATTATGGCCCTCGGCTTACGGTATGGTACACGACGTTCGCCTTTGGCCTTGCGTTGCGTTGCGCGGCTTTTGCCGGAAAAGTGAAAAGTGAAAGCCGTGCGCTCACGTAAAATGTAAAAATGCCCGCTTGATTCCTGGAAGCCTGACAAGAATTTCGCCCGGGCCGGGCTTTAAATCTGAATGCCTGCGCTAACTGCCAAGTATTTCAGTTTTATGACAGCTTTTACTTTCCACTCTACATTCTATTCTACTACTTTCAACTGAAAATCCATCCAGAGTGCTTTTAATTGAAACAATTCGCGAATGAGCGTTTTGCATTTGGAATTGAGCTCAAATGTCAGATTCGTATCTCGACCTCAATCAACTGCTGACTTGGCAGGCAGGTTCTGGTTGATTGTGAAATCAGCGCGCGTGCGGGTGCGGGCTCATTGTGTAAGCGAAAGCGTGCGGACGGTATACATTACAATAACCATGTGCGCATTGTGCTGAATTCTGCATGTCGAAATAAACACAAACACAAAAGCCACAGCCACGGCAAGGCTGAAAAGGCTGCTGATGACATTTCATGTAATCAAAGCCCAATCAAAGACTGTGTGGGTTGTAATTATTGTAATGAGAACCCGAAACTAATTATGGGACAGTCCGTAATGCGAACAATTCGCCAATTTGCGAATACGTTGCACAAATCGCAAATCGGGGATTACTGCTCTCGCCCTGCCCTGTCTCCGTCCCTATAATTTAGGCATAAAGACTACTCGTTTCACCGTTCCAGAGCGAAACGAATGAAAGTAGGACGCGGTGCGGACGAATTTCGACCTCCCAAGCCTCTAATAAGGTGTAATACAAGCTTAGCATTTTCCCCAACAAAATTTAGCAAATGCAAATGGCAAATAATGGCCGACGGGAACAGCTCAACGCTGCGCTCCGCTGCTAGTGTGTTCATAAATAAGAGATGCTATCTCATTGTTATGTAAATTTTACAATCTTTCATTTCTTTCCTCCAGTGGTGGCGTGGCGTGGCCTCGGCTGAATTGGCATTGCGTACCTTCCTTTTCCTTCCTTTTGTTTGATTTGCCAGTTCCGCCATTGTCAAGCGAGAATTTGCACACGACTTTGTATGCAGTAATGCCATATTGGCCAAAATAAAAAATAAATACTGCACGCCCGGGCCCGATGCACGCTTTCACTTACCTTTCGTGAATCCATTCGCAAGCACAACGGTGAGCATAAGCCAAAAGCACACGTGGGCGACGGGCAATGTGGAAAGTCGCAGTCGTAGTCGCTGGAACTCGAAGTTTCTCATCTTAAAGACTAGCGTTGTCGTTAAAGATGATGAGGAAAGCAACTGAACTCCTGCTTAGTATTTGCAATTTGCTTTTGTTGCTGTCTCGCTACGCCTTGTTGTTCTTTTCCTTGACAAGATCTCGGAAATTTCAAAACAGTATTGCAAATTGCAGTTGTATTCTTATTGTCAACTTCTGCAGTGCGAACTTTCGGCTTGGCTTGCTTTGGGCTCGGATTCGAATTCCAGAAGTCCCAACTTGAAAACTTGCCTTACCAGAACGAGGTACAAGTTTAATTATAGCAAAACTTTTCATAAGCTCCGCATCGCAACGCAATACGCAAGTCTGATCCCGAGTCACAATCACCGAGTTGCAAAAGTAAATACGCAGCCACCAGGAAAGTTGGATTTGACTTTCGTTCCGCCAAAAGTTAGCAGTCAGGAGTGAGACGGTTTAACCGTCGATTTATGGGACACGACGATATTCGTAATAGTGGTATTCCATCCAGATTGCATCTTCACAGGCCGGGTAAGCCGTCTTGCCGTGACGTGACGTGTGTGTAATTGTGTATTGATTGGATTACCGGCCCACACTGCCGGAAATTGCACTCTTTCTGCACGAGCGGAAGATTCTGTCGTGGAGAGAAGAGAAAGGGCGTCAGCCTCAGCCAGCAGCAGCTGAGCGAATCCAGAAAGTTCGATCTTTGACAATTCTTTGTCTTGTCTTCCCTTTCTCGAGTGAAGATGTTTTCTTCTTGCTCCTGAGTTCAATTAGATGTAATAAAATTCAAGGACCACGACACGACCACAAAATGACTCTCTTTCTTTGCGGGACGAATAATCTAATAATGTACACTTTCTTTCTCCGCGTCTCTGCTTTCGCTCTTTCTCCCGGGATTAGTTGCAATAGACCGAGCACCGGAATTCAACAGGGGCTCGCATTTATTTGATGCTCCGTGACAGGCCAGTGAAACAGTGCAAGAGAAATTCCGTCTCTTTCGTCGTTTGGAAGCTATTTCTTGGCTGTCATGTTGCCTCGCCTCGCAGAGCAACAGAGCAACGAAGACGATGATTTTGTTGTGTGCTATGAAGAAGAAGAGAGAATTGATATTGATACGAGACGATGTCGCGAGTGGATTAAAGTAATAAAAATGTTTCTCCGTTGTAATGCCGTAATAATATCAGACAATGACAATGAATGAGTTGAAACTGCACGCGGACACAATGCCAAAGAGCTCAGAGCCACGACCACCGCACACGAGCAGAGAGACCGAGAAACTGAAAGCATGGAGAGAAAGTGTGCGTGGATGTGGAGGCAAGTGAAAGCGGCCACGACCAAGAACTTTCTTCCTGTCGACCACGCGCATGAAAATACACGCGCGCTACCGAATTCAGCTGCTGCTGATGCTCAATGCTGACTGCTTCTGCCACGCCATGCAAAGACTGCTGAATGCAATGCAAGCTGTTCAGACTGATGATGTGGAACGATTCACACGAAGATGCACGATATTCATATGTTCAATTTGAACTGAGCGTTTGTTCTCTAAATCTGTACAACTCAAGCTTCAAATTTTGTACATTCATTTGCGCTCTTTTAGTAGTCTGCTCTAATTTCGTTCAGTCTGTGGTTTTAATTACGCGCTTGTGAGCTGTGAATTTATATTCCGTGAGGGCTTCACCACGTCGAGCCTATGAACCGAAAAACTGAATGATAATGCTGAATGGTTCTGCTCGGAGTGGCAAGTCTGGTCGCTGCTGATATGAGGATCAGTTGGAAGAAGATGGCGAGAATCTGTGATCAAATGACGTCTCCTTTGTCTCTGCAATCTCCTTACGGCCAGGGCCGGTCGGGCTGACTTGAAAGCGTTGCGTATGGCTTGACCGGAATTTTGTCCAGGTCGTCTGACTTTTCATTCATGCTTTGTGCAACCCGACGAGACAAAGAAGCAATTATGGAAGGGATTCACTTTAATCCTTCGCTTTCACCGTGTCTTGTGTCTCGTAATTTGTGATTCGTGACTGCTTATGCAAATGCAAAGAACATCACGGTCGCTGTGCCTGCTATTTTCTGCGCTGTGTAGAGATTCAAGTTTAAAATGGGTTTATTCCAATGCAGATCTGAATTCTGAAGATACGCGTACAGCAGCCATAACATAAACTCACACAATCAAACCAGGCGGGTGCCAGATCCTAATTAGTAACAAACATAAATACGAGTCTTAAAGCTTCGCTACACCTGAACCGTAACCAAATACAAATGCAGTAATCCCTGATCCGTTCCATTAAACAAGTGTCGTATTTCTAGCATGTAGCATAATTAACCAACAATTAAAAAGGCCCTAATTAGAGCAAGAAAACATAAAAGTAGTTCATTTTCTTTTTGTTTCTGACTTTCGCACTTCGCATTCTAAAGCAAGATTCGTTCCACGTGTAAATTCACTGTAAAATTCATAAAGTCACTGGCTAATGAAGTACCAACGCTAATTGCTAAACTTTCTACGTGCTAAGTGCTACGTCGTGTACCGGTAATTAAAAACTATCAAGTTAATATCTCAGTCCGTCATTTGAAAATTTGTTTCTGTTTTTGGTATTCTTCCCTCCCTCGCCAGCTGCTCTTTGCTCTTCTGCTTGCTATCAACACGATTAAATTACATTCACAAAAGTGAAAAATGCACGCGCGCTGTACAAAAATTCACAATTAAAATACAAGTTTCAGATTTTGGTTAATTAAAACACGAATTCCAGACTTAAAGCAATGTGACAGCATTTACATTACAAAGTTACTTGATTAACAGTTTAATTACAGCTATTTTAATACTTCCAATCTCATTTTTAGTTGACAGCCCAATGCGCAAGTTCAATCGCTTAACTCAAAAACTGTACAATTGACAAGAGAAAGCCACAACCATCATGTTAAACAATTAAATGCGAAATGCCTACGAAGTTTTTCAGCTAGACACCAAACAACGACGAACACTCGACAACAATCAAACTAGCTAGCCTAAATTAAGAATAAAGTTCGAGATTTTAGTTAAAATGCATGAAAGCTACGTTCAAACGGATTTGTCGATTTGATTCTTGTTTCAATTGTTATCCGTCGACGGAGTCGTCGAATCAATCTTCGGCAAAATCTGTTTTTGGGGCAAGATCCTTTTCTGTGTGCTGCTGGAGCTCGAGACTGCCTTGCTCTTACTCGGTTTCTTGTTCGTCATCATCGTGCTGGCGGGCCCGAGGGGCAGGCTCACTGTAATCGCCGTCGGAGTCGCCGCCGTGTTCGAAGTCCCGATGAATCCCAGCTGCAGGTCGTTCGTGCTCGAGTCGGGTGTCGCATTCTGGCGCGAGTCGTCCGAGGAGAAGGAAAGTTCGTTGGAGCCACATCCAGATTTCACTGAATCCGGAGTCAACGCTGCGCTGCCACTCCCGTCCTTCCTCGGCGCAAGAACTGCACTTGATTGGGTTATCACCGGCGATGTCTGGAGCGGGTACTGCCCTGAAAATTTCACCGCCCCCGTCGACGTGCTTGTGCTGGTCGGCACCGCGCCCAACGGTGTACCAGCAGGCTGCTGAATAAACAGGGTCCCGTCAGCGGGGTTCAGAATCAGATTCGGAAGCGTCAGAATTGTCGGCGTCTGGAAGTAGTTCATTGGCTGGAGAGAAAAGCCCGAAGCTCCGAGCTGGAACGACTGTGGGAAAATCAGCTGTTGGATATTTTGCTGCACTTGCTGCTGGGCCTGGACCTGCTGCTGAATTTGCTGGAGGAGCAGCTGCTGCTGGAGGGCGAGCTGCGCCTGTTGCTGCTGTTGCTTCTTGCTCAGTCGCTTCTTTTTCTTCTTGCCGCCAAGCAACGAGGGGTCGAGGACCATCGCCTGTTGGAGCATCTCCGCACTCGCAGCCGAGACAGCACCCGTGGCTTGGTCGATTTGTATGAAGGAGTTGGTTTGGTCGGACGTCTGAGGAGAAATGATGAGGGAGTTCTGCCCGCCAGCCGAGTTCAAATAGAAGGGCTGCACAGTTTGGAAAAATGGATACCGAAGCTGCTGGGCGGCAGAGCCCGTCCCAGTCGCTGCGCCGCCTGCTTGCTGAAGAATGATTGGACTCCCTGAAGCCTGTGGGTTAAGTGTCAGAGCCCCGGGCGCAGACGTTGTGCAGTTCAGAAGTGGGGCGGTGGCCATGATTGGCATGTTGGCAGACGCCGAGCTCGTCGTGACCGCTCCGGTCGCATTCGACAAGCTGATCGTCGCTCCAGGAGCCAGACTTGTGTTGATCATGATCGAAGAAGGAATTTGCGCCGGGGACGAAAATATGCTGAGGCCAGCAGCGTCCAGGAAATTGACGATGCCCGTGCTCACGCTCGCCTCCACCGCCTTGTTCGCGTCACTGCCCGTGTGAGACTGATCTCTGTTCTCGTTCGGATCTTCGTCTTTCCCTGAGTTGTTAGCACCATTCGTATTTGTACTCAGCGATTCGCTCAACGGTTTCGTGTGCACGCGATTGACGACGTCCTCGACGCACTGAAGTGGCGATTTCTCGCTTGAATCTGCCGAAGACGTCGACAGCGTCGTCTTATTTACATTCTCGGTCTCAGCCTTGCTTGAACTGGGGTCAGATTTTGCGGGCGTTTCTTTGCCTGATTTGCCATCTTCATCTGAAGGAGTCGTAGCAGTCGGCGTTTGCTGCACGGTCGCCGTTGGGGCCGGTTGTATGAGGAGCGTGTCTCCGTTCAGTTGGGGCAGCACTCGCGGGAAGGGAAATTGAAGTGGCAAAATATTTGCCAGCTGGCCCAGTTGCAGAGGAAGCGGAAGGCTATTGGGAACGATGGGCATCGGGCAGATGGAGTACCCGGGAGTGTTTAGCTGGAGGTTCCCACTGCCGCTGACCTGCTGCTGCTGTTCAACGCTGACACTGGCTGGGTTGACAGCGGCGACTCCAGGCTGCTGAATCTGAGGGATATTAATGTCCTTCTCTTGACCTTGGCCTTGACTTTGACTAGCATCGGACGCAGCTGAGGCCGGAGTTGTCGGCTTCTCATTCGAAGTCGTGTTGGCGGAGCGGGGCCGAGGCGGTGGCCTGTTTCTCTCCGCCGGGATTTGTCTCACGTCGACGTTCGGGCAAGGAGGTTCAGATCGCTTGGCAGAGATTTTCTGGACTTTCTTCGTGGTCGTGGGCCACACAGTCACGAGATTCTGGGTCTGGCTCGAGTTCGACTGGGACGATGAGGGCCAGGACCCTTCGTACTGGCCGCCCCATTTCGAAGGGGCGTGGTGGACATCGGATGTTGATGTCGTGGTATTCGGGCTCAATTTCGAAGTAGGCGTCGGTGTTGAGTTGGACGATCGACTTCCACCGCTGCTGTTGAGAAGGACGCCGCTTCCGCTGGTCGACGGCTCGGAGGAGATTGACGAGGCGGGAGACATGTCACGCTGCAATCGACAAATGCAGTAATGAATTCTCGCTCTTTACCTCTGTCATATTCTAATATTCATTTGCCTTACCTGAGGCGTCTGGGTGGTGGTGTCGGGCGACTGCTGCGAGAAGGGCATCGACACATTTCCGCTTCCATTTCGACTCATGCCGACGCCATGGTCTTGCTCAATCATAGGTATTGTGACAGTCGTCAGTTGGCTCAGGTCACTAGACTTCTTGCCATCTGCATCAGAGTTCGTTCGTCGCTTCTTCGACGTACTCGCGTTGTCCCCGGCTCCGGTCTCCACTCCGTTGTCGCCTGAAACAATAAATTGGCCATTCATTGCATTCCTTCAAGTAAAGGCAGACTCTTGGGGAACATTGCGAGGTGCGTTTGCGTTCACTCAGGCCACTGACGTCATCGAGTTCAAAAGTGAAAAAGAAAAGACTCGGGGATTCTTTGCCGAGGCACTCGAAACGGGCACTTTTATTTGTTCCTTCCATTCGCATCCGCATGTAAAAGAAATTCGTATTCATTAGGAAGTATCAAAAAGGAGAGTATAAAAATTGCAACTGTTTTTCGGGGCCGGCGGTAAACAAAACAGCCGGGCCGAAAACATCTGCCTGGTCCTCTGATTATTAACTGGTGAGGTTTGGTAATGTTGGTTTGCTACACCCAAAAGTATTCTCTTTACAGACTAAAAAACGAGGACTCTATTCAATCTGGAAATTATACACAACAAAATCCGATGGATACAATTGCCATTGCCATTGCCATGGAAAATACAAAATACGGAGATTCCCCTCTTTTGCATTGCATTCAGGTCGAAATATCAACACTCATCCGAATTCCGGAGCTTCCATGAAAAGAAAAGGAAGGGCTCGCATCGTAATTCGTAATTGAATGCAACCCGCATAAAAAATCGTTGTGATCGATGTGAAACTCAAATGTGAGTCATTCATGTCGCCGGCGCCGTCACCGTCATCGTCACGGCGAGGAACGGAAAAATAGTAATTCCGGTGGTAAAGTGAGATGTATGGCAGTCCACGTCCACTTCGTCATTTGCTTTACAACCCTTTCATACTTACATCACACGGGGAATTAAATTCAATAAAGAGCTTCAAGCTGGCTGGCTGCTCCCCTGCGTGCATTTTAAAAAAGCTCTCGCTTGAATTATGAATGTGTGATGAAAGTTATAAAATAATAGACTCATGAGCTCGAGAGCTGATTGACCGTTAAAGTAGTGAGTCGTGAGTCTTTGCTTTCACGTTCACGGCTCATTCAATCCAATTCTGTGTCGGAGCCAGGAAACAAAGAAACACGTTGTGTTTCGTGCTCGGGATCATGCTAATGATTATTATGATTGCCTGCCTAAAAGGGGTTGAGCAGCAGCGGCAGTAGCAGCATGCTAATGATTATTGTCATGTTTGTTTGGAAAAGAATACCACGCCAGGGCACGCCAGGCCAGGCTGGCATGGACCATTATCTCATTATTGCATTACTTCAATATCCAATGACGTATTACGCTTTCGCTCACGCTCCGATTGCGTCTACCACCATTGCCATTGTCACATCATCGTCATCGTCTGATTACTTAACCAACCACCTCAACAGGCTACCAGCCAATAAATGCAGTCGGAGTTCAATTCAATGCAGGAAGAATTCCATTCGAATGGTTGGGCATATAAAAATTACAGTCCACCGTCATTCATCCTGGGCTGGATTAGGGCGAAGGCGCAGAGTGCACGATAAAAATATCCTTATTTGTTTCACAACGCCGCATAATAACAGCCTGGCCTAAGCCCGCAGGAGTCCAGGTGTGGAACATTTTTCGTCGTCGTCGCCGTCGGTAGTCAGTCGTCAATTTCCCACCATCAACGCGTACGCGTACGCGTACTCGTTTGCGTCGTACTAATAAGAAAGAAATGAATGGAACACGTCCGTCCGTCGTCCGTCGATTTTTCACGTCGCGTCTACTTTGTAATTGTAATTGTAATGCAACAGTTGCAGTGCGAGTGCGAAAGAATGAAACCGAAACGATTGCATTGCATTTGAGCCGTGCCTGTCCTGCGTAAAAGTAAACAGACCGACGAGCCAGCCTGTCTGCTTTCATGCTATTGCATTGCTATTTATACTTTATGCACTCCAGAAGAGACTCTTCAAAAGATTTGTTGCTCGCACAAAGAGATAAGGCGAGTCTGCCGCATCGACAGCGGAATCTTTAATTTATGTCTTTGTGTAGATTGTAGATTTGTACCTCAATAACGCGAGCCGCACGTACAAAGGCGAGAGCAGCGATCGGATATCCTCTCACAGCTCTAATACAAAGCTCAGGCCTGGCTTAGAACAGCTCAGCTGAAGCCACCGAATGCTAATGTTGTGACTGGCATATGCACAAAGCACAAAAGGTGAGCAACAAATGCGTAGTGCGTAGATTATTGAAGAGGGTTCGGTTCGGAAAAGGTTGCGCTGGATACATTTCACGATTACGCGTTAATACAGTCAGGAAAACACTTCCAGACTCTCAATATGTAAAAATATTTCTCAGACAGCGAGATGCGTATCTGTTCACCCTACAAAAGAGCGAGGCACACCTAAAGAATTGAGTGCGTTTGTGGCCTACGTGCATATTAAACACGACTCCAAAGAAGGGCAACAAGATAACTGCAAGAATTATTTTCGTCTGAGCATCTGACACATTCTAACAGCGCACGCCACGAAATGAAACAAGCCCTAAAATAGCATTGCGTTTCGACCAGCCTGGAATTTCACGTTGTAATTGCCACAAATTGATGCATTGTTGAATAAATTGTTAAACACAATTTACACGTTACACGGAAACGATTTGCATTCACTTTTGGCTTTGTGCTTCAGAATTGTCGTTCCTTGAAAGCAATTGTGACAGGACGACAGGAGTCACGGTCACAGTTCGTTGTCACTCTGGACGGAAATTTGAGACGAATGTGAGTGTGAGGATGAAAATAGCGTCAGATGCGACGGAGGATGACGTGCGTTACCCCCTCCGGACAAGAATGAACGGTTCGATCACTTTATCAGCTGGTTAGCAATACAAAAACAATTATGCTCTGCCCATTTAGGTGCTGGAGTAATAAATAATTGAATAAATTGGAGTTTTATCGTCTTAATAGACCCCTGGCTCACACATGGGCATGTTTTTCTTGGGCTTTCATGCAAGCTGCGCGAGAAATGTCTGTTATTAGAGTCCGGACTCACTTTGTAGTTGTACACAAACACATGCACGCATCAAAATATCGAATAATAATATTATTAGGCTCCGTGTATTTAATTTGGGCATTGTTCCAGTTCCATTCCAGTGTGCGAGCTACGAAACACACCTTCTTCCTCTCCTCGCCTTTCCCGTGCGAGCCCGAATAAAAACTTACACGATATCAATTCCAAGAAAAACAAGCCCGAAGGGTCCTCAACTCGACTCGACTGCTTTATCACATTAAATTATAACTACATCCTTTTTGATCCCTGCCTGCCAGCCAGCACACGTAAAAAACCACGCAGTTACGGAGCTCCTTAATTCTAATTCCATCTTCACCTTTCCTCTGCCTCGTTTCATTCTCACACCGTGACAAACAGAAAGTACAAACTCCTCGCCCTATTTAATGCCCAACAACGGTACCCACGTTATAAAGCTGTCTGAAGATCATCCAGATTAATAATAATATCGTTCTCAGCCCCAACAATCTCACGATCTGCGTGGTACGTTTTTGTTGCTGGACGAACGAAAGAAAGAAAGGTCATATCCGGTCGAGGCCCGACGTTGTCTTATTAGCTCATCTTTTCAGTGTTCAAATGCACGATGGCAAATACGTCGTTAGCCCATCACCGTCACGCCGTCTCACGCAACACGCCAAAGCGTCCATGTCCATGGCGTTAATGAGTAATCAATTCCCTTGTCAATTTCAACTCACCCAAATCATCCCTCGTCGAAGAAATCAGCGGCGAGCCTTCGATTCGCGGGAATTTCCGTTTGTGACTGCAGCAGAACCGCCGCGACTTGGTCTCTTCGTCCAGGTTCAGGAGTTCGTCGAGCAGGTCGCTTTGATGTGCGTTGGAGACCTGTGCGAAAGAATAAAAGGCAAAGGCCATCAGTTAAACTGACCGAATCTCTATAAATCAGCTTTCGGCATTCTGCCATTCTGCGGTCGGCTCGTTTGTCCATCAGCCGAATGGAATTCTTTGATCGGCGCCCGTCGTTGTCGTCGTCTTTGTCAACCTCAACAAGAAGAGTTAAGTTTGATTACCGCATATCTTATCCTGGTCGTACAAGAAATCGAAGACGACGGTCGCCAAACACGCACGCATCGCGCAAGTTTATACTCAAGCGCCTTCGTTTTCATCTTGCCTTGCCTTCGTCACAGCAGAAGGCGACCGTCCGAACGTGAGATATAAAGTAATTAAGTGCGTCGTATGTAAATTACCCTGACTTTAAGGAATTCAGCACTTTGGGCCTCGCATTGCACGAAACATGACAGCGGACGCTTCGGTAAACACACCTGGTGTGTAATTACACCAGGTTCCTCACCAGCATGGCGCGGCAGCAGCAGCGGTGCAGTGCTCATAATCGTAAAAACTTGTAATCTCGTCGAAATCTCGAGCTGAGTCTGATATTTATTATAATGAGGGCCTGAACTTACTCGCCTCGCCGGCCGGCGGCATGGCACGGCAAGGTAGGCACTTAGCATATGGCCAATGCCCACGATGACTAAATTTAGGCAGGCAGGTAGGCAGGCAACTTACCGTCGGATCAAAGCTGAAGACACGCTCGAGCCGGAGAGGGCAATTAAGCCCACATTTGCATGTGCCATCGGAAGTGATGTAATGCTTCAGCTCGTCCCAGGAACGCAGCTTCGTCCCGCTCGGACTGCAATGGAGAAAGAAGAATACAATTTTAGCATAAGCATTATATGGTGGTTAAGTTCATATTTTAGTGTAAGTTAAGTAGTGTTCGTAATTTAATTTAATAAGCGCATTCGTATTAGCCCATTTTGTACTATTGTGTTTATCTAAACAGGTTTCGATTCGGAGCGAAGAAGCAGAACAGATCGGGTTTGCATGATCCAGAAACTAAATGCATTATTACGCAATGGAGTACAAAGCAGATCATTACGATCATCTTAAGCCTATAATACGAGTATTACGCAGACACAATTTCAAGTTGAATGCAGAGGCCTGGGCTCGAGTGAGTGATTACAAATTATTACTTTATTACCGTTGGATAATAATGCTAATAGCATTATAGCAAAGATAACCTTCATGGAGGCAGGCAGGCATTGTTATCGGTGCACCATTGTTTAAAATGTCATGGCCCTTGTACTTGTACTGTTGTACTGCGCAAAGGATAAAGAGATCGCTGGATAAAAAATATTCTCTGGCTGTCTTCATCTTCCAGGCTGGCTGGCTCTACTCGAGAATGAATTGGCCGGTCGGTATGTCAGACGCAGACGGAGGCCACCCACCTCTTTTATCATGCATCGTGTACTCAGCACACTGAAAAAAATGACTTGATTCTGTTTGTACTGCAATTGCAGAAAGTTTTATAATTTTGATTCGACCAAAGTACAAGATGATGATGAAGAAGAAGATCAAGACGTACAAGATGAAATAATGCTATTGTGATTAGTTTCGGGTCTCAGCCGGCTAGGCCTGGCCAATGCTCAGTGCTTTGCTTGGCGTGGTAATAAAAAGATTAAAATAATCATAATCATACACTCGGATAATCACTCTCTCATGCCTTAACAAATGGGAAACACAAAACACATTTTTGTATGCTCAATTCACTGGAGTGACTCGAGGCAGTGTTGAGTTTATAAAAATAAGGCAGGCATGTATGCTGGATTTATACGGAGGAGTTTATGGTGTAATACACACATTACTATTGTGTAATGTGTTAAAGGGTTAAGGAGTCGGTCAATGTAAGACAACAACAATGCAGTGATTACCATTACGAAACAACAACTTTCTCAGGAGGCACTTGAGCCAAGACGAAGACGAGCCCAGCCACGCCACGAAGCCACGCCACGAGTAAAAGACAAGCAAACAAAATTATTATTATTGTTTTGTTGTTGTTCAACAAGAAACAAGATGCGAGACAACAACTGCTTTAACAACATTTCTCCAGTGAGCACAGCGTTCGTGGCTTGGCGTGGACAGAATATTGCATTATTAAAATGAGTTAAACGATGATAACCTTCACGCATCGTGCATAATGCATAATGCAAGGCGAATGAATGAAATTACACGTTTGCTTTGATGTTAGTTATGAAGTGGTCGTGGATTTAAAATCCTCACGCCACTGCCACGGCCACGCTATCGGGCAGGCAATGAAAATGAAGACGCCAAGCCAAGTCAAAATGCGTGCAGGCAGGCAGGCAGGTTTTCTTGCTTTTACTTTGCACCTGCCAGTGTAAACAATTAAGAGTCCAAGACCCAAACCTAGCCGAAGGAGTTAAGAAGGCGTTCGAAAACACGAGACACGAATACGAAACATGAACCCAATGCGAATGTGAGCGAGCAGATCGATAATATGACTTGACTAATTAATTGGAGGGCCAGAACAAATCAGAAACAAAGGGGAAGTCAAACTCACTCAGACACTCGCTCACTTCACGCTTGGCTTGACGCAGAATTTTGATTTTTGAAGTGGAACCCTTCTTAAAAGGCAAAAACATTCGTAAAGTAAAGCTGACAACGTCAAGCCACAGTCAGGCACAAAGTTTTCTCTATTCTGCTGGTCTCAACGTAAATGGTAAATCGGATTTGCTTATCAGGGCAACAATCAGCATGGCCCTCGCTCGGAAGGGTGAAGTTTGGACTCCTAAACACGCAACACGATTGATTTAACTCGAATCTCTTTCTTTCATGCCACGCTGCACCGATTTTGAGGAGATAGCGGATAAAAATACTAAAATGCGTAATTAAAGCGTGCCATACCTGACATAAAACACGTTCTGTGATGGTGACTCAGAGCTCGATGAATGCGTGGGCTGCGTCGTCGACGAGACGGTGGTCTCCCTCGTCCAGCCGACCGGGATCGAAATGTCCTTCCTGTCCGTCGAGCATTGAGGAATCGGGGCTCCAAGCAGATCCTTGTCCGCCTCGCTCAGCGATCGCTTGGAAATCTTCTGCGGGGTCGATTGCACAGCCGAACTCGATGCGCACTGAACTGCGTTCAAACTGCACGAACTCTCGGAGCCGTAGTCGGACCGCGCTACTGCACTGAAAGAGTTCTCGCTCAGGAGCTCCTTGAACCGGGCAAGATTGGCGGCGTGGACGCGGCCGAGTTCCTTACTCTTAAAACCCGTCCCACCAGGAACAGCAACACTTCGGCTGTTGTTGTTCAAATGATCATCTTCATCCTCGACTTTGACCGTCGTCTCAAATTTCTGGCCAGTATTGTCACAAACGTCGGGCGTCGCCTTTGGCGTATCTCCTGTCGAAGATTTTGTTGTGCTCGTGACGCTGACGCTGGAACTGTGAGTGTTCATTTTTCCCGAACAACTGTTGACCTGCTCCTCCAGCTCACACTTGATTGATATCGATTCGCTGATTTGGTAATCTGTCGTCGTCGTGGAGCACGCGGCCTCGCTCAGCTCCTCACATTTGATGTCCACCGCAAAGTCGGGGTCGAATTCGCAGCCTGCGAGCTCACAGTCGTCATTGTCGCCGTCGCTCGGGTCGCCGGCGTGGAGCGTAATCACGGAGTCCGAGTCGGGGCCGGGGTTGAGGGTCAGCGTCGTCGTGCTGCACTCAGGGTACGAGTCGGAGTTGTTCGATTCGTCTCCGCTGCTGCTGCTGCCGCCGGAGCCGATGCTGCTCATTGGGCTCATGTTCACGTTCACAGGTACATCAATGCCACTGCCGTTTGATCGACACGAGCTGGAGCTGGACGCGGAGCTGCTCCGCGGGTGCGAATTTATATCTGGGATGTTGAAGTGAGGCTCGAAGTTGGAGTTGATCGATGACGTAGGCTCCGGAGTCGGATACTGCAGCGAGAGACTGCGCTGCTTGACTGGAGCCGCCTTCACAGCCGCGGAGCACCCGCCCACGCTCATCAACCCCGAAGGAGACGACGTGGTCGAAGGCCGCTCGTCAAACGAGTTGCAGTGCCTCTGCGACCGATTCGGGTAATAATTCTGCGAGTGCTGCCTCGACGTCGAAGGCGTCATTCGGCAGGAGTTCGAGTTTGGTCCGAAATTCGCAGAGTTCGAATACTGTCTTTGCTGCTGACCCTGCGTTTGACCTTCGCTATACAAGTAACCTTCGTCAGAGCTGACGTTGGTTGCCCAGCCATTGTTTCTCTTCATCTGATTGTGGCAGTGGTCGGGAAACTGATTGCCACCACTCGCACAAAACGAAGGACCACCGGACGAATATTTGCTACCGTAACCTAAATCACTTGACTCCGTCGCACTGCAACCGGCGCTGCTGTACGAGTCGACCGAATTTCTTCGAAATGGAGGCTGCGTCGGCGGTTTGTGCTGCTGAGGGAATTCTGCGTGGACCTGATCGTAAGGCGAAGCTGTCATTCGACTGCAATTGTTACTCGTGAAGCCAGCGGCACAGGCGGAATTGTTCGGGTAATTCAGCCGATCGTTGGGCATGCTGCCGTACTCGTTCACGTTCACACCAGCACCGCCACCGCCACCACAATTCGATTGACTGAGAAGCTTATCGTGATTATGGCCGTGGTACTGCGAACTGGCGTAGTGATGCTGCTGACGGTTATCGGGAAAATAATTCCTCGTACCACCTCCGCCATAGAAGCTGCCGTCGTCCGAACCGCTGCTTGTGTGCTGCTGGAAGTTGTGGTCTTGACACTGGCTCGTAGAGCTTTGGTGCTGATAGTACATGGACACAGAGGACTGCTCACCGCAAGGGTGCTCCATCTGCGACGAGGAATAAAACATGGCGTTGGCGTTGACGTTGGGCGAGTTGCCGTAATCAGCTGCCGAATTGTTGTACGCGCAATGTTGTCGGAGCTGGAGTTCATCTTTGGTAAACGAGTTTCTGATCGGTTGCTGCTGCGGCGAATAAGCACCATACGCAACATCGGCCTGCTGCGATGAACAATTAATGTTGTTGTTCAGTAAACTGTCTGCATGCTGATTTCTGTAGTGGTGACTGTGGCTCTGATGCTGGCGCTGCTTCACCCAGGAGGCCGGGGGCATCGGCGGGCAGGGACTGTCATGACACACGCCGGACTCGTCGCCCAAGACACCTGCCCCAACGCCCGAATGCTGCTGCTGGTTGTTGACGTAGATCAGGTGCGCGTTGTTATTCATACCAGCGCCAGATTCTTCATTTCCGCCACCGACACCAACTCCGTCGACCATCTGGTGGTGGTAATTCAGTTGCTGGTGCGGTAACTGGCCTTGTGGCAGCGGCAGTCCGCTCTGTGGTGTGTGACGATGAAGTCCCGGAGCATGATTCGGATTCATTTTCAGGAAAAATCCTTGGAAGGGCCATTCAGTAACCAGAAACGTTGAATTGTGCCCAGGTGGAGTTCAAAATTAACTTGACGGTTTCAAATCATCCTGGCGATCGTGGTGCTGATTAAAATTGGGACCAAGGCAGAGCTTCCTGCGAAAGTTTTTCGCGTCCATGTCAAGATTCCTGTCAAAAAATTCAAATACCCGTTCTTGAATTTCGACGTATTGCAAAATATTTGGTAAAGAGATTAATTTACGTGCGGTGCTTGTCACAGCCGTCGTCACAGACGCGAATCTGCGCGGTCAGAATTCCGGGGCCGAAGTACGAAGGTGTCAAATTCTTCGGTCAGTTGCGAGCGAAACCTTTCACTCGAAGGGATGAAACACGTGTGAATATTTATTTGAGAGGGTAGAGCGATAATGCATTGCGCGGTGCAGACTGAGTCTGGATAAGGATAAGGGCTCTCCTCTTGGCACCTCCAACCTTAGGAATGTTCCCTTATGCTGATCTTTCCATTCTACCACTGCTCCACTACGCTGCTGTGTTGTTGTGTACCCATTCCAGATTTTATGCTGTATGATCTGTAGCCAAAGCAATCATGTAATCTGTAATAACTTTTAGTAGCATAGCTTAGCGTAGCGCAGCTCGCGTACGTACCTCTCAGGCCTAAGCACTAAGCGCTGTTCAGTTTTGTTGCTGTCTGCTGCTGTTGCTATACACAAAGTCAGCGAACATCTCTCCGAACGCACACCGCGGCAGTGTAGCGACGAATCTCGATCTCGACCTTCACTTTAGTGCTACAAATGGCCAATGCATTTCCATTTATCTCTATCAAAGTGAGGTACGTGTAACGTGTACGAGGCAGAGCAGCGCAGCGCGTTGAAGAGCACCAGCACAATGCACAGCCAGTATTTTGATTGAGCATCGCATTTGGAAGTTGTAATAACCCAAACTACCAGACCAAGACCAACATCCCATCAACAGCTTCGGGCCGAGTACACCCAACATCTTCAGTGCGTTCTGTGTTCTTAATCCTTTGCTCACTTACAAACTACATCTTTACATGGACAATTTGAGTCGCCCGAACTGCTGAGCATTCGGAGCATGCATGCTTGCAATCAAATTCAATGAACATTCTTGCCTTTGCGTCGTTGTTGTGGTGTGGGTCGGTATTTTGTTACTAATAAAATTATATAAGGTATTTTAGCCTCCTCCTTGTCTCCTCTCTCGTTTGCATCGCCGTAATAAAGCAAATAAAGCTATCGATGAGGAACACGATCTCGAAGATGAAGACTAAAGTGAGACAGGCGTCAATAAATTACAAGAGAAGAGACGCAAGAAGAAGTGAACAAATCCCTGAGCCATGAAACGCGAACCCCGAAAAATTAGTGCGTCCGCGTCCTCTGTAAAAAGAAACCCAAGCCCAAGACGATGGATGACAAAAATGATCTTGGCGACTTGGCGCACTCATTAAAATGAAACATAATTTATTATTAGCGTTTTATTGTAGAACAAAACCTGACACGAGCCGCCAGCTTGCACTTAAGAGCAAGAAATCGCGGTAGTCATAATTGTAGTTACAGCTGATAATCAATACACGCATGATTAATTAATTTAGAATTTTACACGCTTTAGGAGACGTCTGCCGATTGTCGGCGTTCAATTGCATAGCTTTTCTTCCGTAGTTCAAGTTCAGGCCACGCAAGAGACTGACGAACTACTGTTACACTTAGACTGTCTTTAGTTAATGAACTTAAACTTTATTTACAGCTCGCTCGAGAAGAAAAGACACTACACGGATCTGAATTTGTAGTTATTGAGTAATTATTCATTACAATTAGCAGAAGGATACGGCATAAAACATACTTGAAACTGTTCATCCTGTCTGAGATCACATGGCACGACTACGGCTAAAGCTTAATTGTAATTTTACCATTCAGCCACATAATTACGCTGAGAGACTTCTTGTAATCATAGTTTGATATTTTCCGTCTGTACTGCACTTCTTCATGGGTACAATTTGCGTTAGAAATCTAGAAGTTAACTTATTTCTGGTGAAAATGGAAGTCAATAGTCGAATTTTGCCTAGTTGTCAGCTCAAAGTGTGCGTGCTTAATGCGATTGACATTGTACACCGCCGCCGCGTGGCTCATCTTCGTCGTACACGTGGTTATTCTGGTGTCTTCGGCTGTGCTGCTTAGGATCGTAATCACGTAGTATGGCCTCTTCGGCGTCATCGGGAATCATGATTTCAGTTCTGTGAATAAGGCAAAGACGAAGGAACTCAAAATTATTACCCTCATTTTCTGCTTCTATCTAATTTTTCGTGACTTTCTTACCGAGGCGGCAGACATGCTTCGAGTTGGGGCACAACTTCCCCTGGAATTACTTTGGGGAAGTTGACTGAAAACTGAATCACGAGTCGACCCTTCTCCGTTGGGTTTTTGTAGATGGGCATACCCTCGTTCATGATACACTTGACATCGCCTGGCTTGGTGACCTCGCCAGGGATCGCGGTGATGACCAGTGTCCTACCGTCCAGCGTCTCGATTGTTTTCTGAAAGCCGCAGAGAGCCTCGCACAATTCCAGGTCCATCTGCATCACCAAGTCGATGCCCGCACGCCTGCGAAACAAATTTCGAAGTTTAAACATGTCTTCTTTTGTTCTTTTTATATTTTCTTAATTTTCTTTCAACCTCAAGTAAGACTTGTCCTCGTTTTTTTTATCTTATTACCTGAATACTGAATGCTGCTTCTCGTCTATTACAATGATTATGTCACCAGGCGAGACGTCAGGCTCTTGGTCACCCTCGCCGTACAGAACAATTTTTTCTCCGTCCGACATTCCTTTTTCGACATGAATCTGAACCAATTTTCGGTCCTTAAGTACACGCTTTCCTTGACACTGCTTGCAACGATCGGCAGGGTTCAGTCGTTCACCAGAGCCAGAGCAGTCTTGACAAACCGCCTGCATGTGTTGGATCATTCCGGGACCTGAATGCGTGAAAGTAACAAAGTAATTGAGTTGAGTAAAATGTCGTGTCAATTAAGTTAAGGTACTCGTTCTGGGCTATTTACCTAGTTGTTGAACCCTGAATGTCACTCCATTTCCTTTGCACGTCGTGCACTTTGCAGGCTTCTGTCCACTCTTGCTTCCACTTCCCTTGCACTTGTCGCAAATGACATTTTTATGAACTGCTAATTTCCTGGTTGTTCCATTGTACAGATCTTCTAATGGCACGCTGAGTTGGTGAACGACATTCTTCGCCTTCCTCTCCCGTTCACGACGGCCACCTCCTCCGAACATGCCACCACCAAAGAACATATCTGCGTATTGAATACAGAAATGTAAAACAACCGATTCCTTTGACTCCCATGACTAGCTAGAAATACTCACCGAAAATGTCCATAGGTGAGCTGAACCCACCGCCGCCACCTCCTTGGCCTTTGATGGCCTCTTCTCCGCCTCGATCATAAATCTCACGTTTCTGAGGGTCGCTTAGGACTTCGTATGCTTGAGATATTTGCTTGAACTAGAGTGAAACGCAACCATGAGCATTCCGACAATGCAGATGTTATCTCCTTTTCATCCCCTAAGTGCCCAATCATCTTACCCGCTCGCCTTCATTCGGATTTTTATCCGGGTGGTACTTCAGCGCGAGTTTTCGATAAGCCTTCTTCAGTTCTTCGGGCGTACACCCGGGCTTTACTTCGAGAATATCGTAGAATCCAGTCTCCTTCACCATTTTGTTACAAATGATTGACTCCTATCCGATGATCGAGGGTGAACAACCTTTGCAACGCACAAAGATCATCATTTAGGAATCATGCGAAAGTCCCCATTGTCCAGGCATTCCATAAATTAAGGGTTTCATCAAATGCTTACCTTGTACAGATCAGTTTATAGTGCACTGAGCCGAATATTATCTTGGCTTGACGAGATTAGTGAATATTCCAAGCAGGTGGAAATCCAACGTGTAACAAAAGTGGTTCGTATAACGTATTGTTAATTAATTGCGCGATTAGCTTTGCAGTTCTTCGTACCTGCCACGTTCCTTAAACCTGTGCACAAATTAATAAATTGCGGTTCGCTTTGGTTAATCACTTGCGACTTAACTATTCGTCAGCTTCGTAACTTAGCAAATGAATCGAGAAGTAGCGAGCTTGGGCCACCAGCAAGAGAGAGAATCATACGACAGAAGACCATGGGTTTAGACTGAACGTTCGAGAAATTTCCTTCCGCGGTGACGTCACGGACAGAAACATGCTCCCAGTTTGTGAGAGTGTTGAGCAGTCCCACTGCTTGCTATGGTATTTGGTACCAGATAACCAGGTTACATGTGGTGCTCGGCAAAAAAGAGTGAAGGCGGGCAGGCAGTCAATGGCAACTCGCGATAACTATTGTATATAACCTGCTAACACAACGTGACAAAGCGAAATGAGTTAATTGTGGTTGCCTTTGCCGCTGAAGTGACTTCGATTGAATTGGACAGTCATCGGGAGAATGATTCATACCAAATTAGGCCGGCAATCTTTTTCATCTTGCCTTCAATCGCAATCGCGGGCTTCCGTTTCACATTGACATGAGACTTATAGTTTATTAGGAACAAGAAAGTTGCTTAGTTGCTTTGTATACCAATAAATTAGGATTGTGGACAAAATGCAAAGCTGGTGCAGTACCAATGTACAACAATAAAAGCTACTATGAAAACATTGAGTTTACAGTATAAAGAGGGCAGTGAAGACTGACGGGCTGCCGGTCGGGGTGTGCAGATGCAGGTTCAGGAGGCTGGAGTCAGTTCAGGCATTGGCATGATGCCGAAGCGATCTTGGTTCGTTGTCGTAGCTGAGTTCAGAGTTTTCCGACGGCGAATTCGAGTTCAGGTCAGCTCTGTCAATAGACGGGGGATTCGTCAGACTCATCATACTCCTGCTCATGCTGTCTACAAATGTCTGATGGGGGACGGTTACCCCCTGCGGCCGCTGTTGTCATTCTCTGCTCCTGTTCCTCCGGCGCGCCCACGTTTCTGATCTTAGCTTCCTATTTGCAGACTTCCTTTTGTAGTAACGTCGACATCCTCGTCCTCCGGTAGTCTGAGTCTGTGGCGATGGTCCTCTGATGGAGTGTCTTCTTCCGTATTACCTCGCGTTCTTGTCTGCAAAATTTCTTTCAACTTGCTTCGAGTTCTTATGGAAGTGCTTATCAAATGTCTCTCCTCGGCCACTTGGAGTGCCTTGTTTTCGGAATTCTTGTACGGAATGAGATTCAGTTCGTTTTGATTTATATTCACAGGTGCATGTTTATCAAAATGAGAATGTGCTTCAATCTCTTTCGAGATTGACACTGGCGTTGGTGACTTGGAAGATTTTGGTAATTCCGGCTCCGATTCGTCTTCTGTGGTCCAGGTGGCTTCATCATCACTCAAGTTCACTATCTTGGTACACTCTGCTTCGACTTCATTTTCGCCCTGATCTTTCAAAAATCCACCCTCATCAATGTCCGCGTCGATCTCCATGGGCTCGACCTCAATAGATTGTAACTCCAGCTTCGTCTGTAGTGAATTGGTGCTCATCTCCTCAAATACGGAAATATTATCCATACAGTGATTTTCTAAGCTGATAGTGTGTTCAATGTTCGCATTCGTGCTTTCATTCATGCCGGACAAGTTGGTGTTGGAACCTCCGGACACTCCGGAGGCAGGAATGCAGCTGCTGCTAGCACCGGGTTCTGATTGCAGCTTTTGAGATTCTGCTTCTTGGCGCTGCTTGCTTTTTTGTTTGACGCATTTTCCCAGTATATCATCGCTGATTCGATTGAGCACAACTCGTAGCTCACGGATTTGCACATCGTCATGCTTTGCTTTGGAGTCTGGATCTTTCGTGTCATTACTTCTTTTAAGCTGAGGTGCCGATGACCTGACCTTCTTCACGTGGCTCTCCCGGAAATGCATCCAGATGCAATGGCGGAGCAAAGGACCGCCCTGACCATCATACGAAATTGATCTGGAGCACCAGCGACATTTCGTGAATCGCTTCTGCGTCTCCTCATTTGAGCCCTCCGTATGCAAGGATTTGTAATGCTCCATGCAATCAATTTTCTTCACCGCATCCAAGCAGATGTAACATCGCACCATGTCGTGTTTGGCCAGACACTTGTTGGTCACTTGAATGCTCTTCTGCTGTTTTCCACAAACGTTGCAAAAGGTGAGTGCTTGTAGCTCTTGGTCCGATGCTTTCATCCGAAGCCACGCTTCCTTGTGCTTCTCCTCAATGTGATTCAACAATTGTCCGATGTGACGGAAGAATCTCTTGCAAATTGCACACCCAAGTTGACGATTATCCCCGATGATGTACTCATTTATGCCTGGCTTCGTTTTCCCTAACTCGTCGTTGGGATGTTGGCATTGAGAGGGCATGAATTCAGGCTCCAGGTCAATTTTTTCTTCACTCAACTCCTGTAGCCCTTCTACTTCCTGTACACTAAGGTTCAGAGTGGCGTATTCTGCAAACTTTAAGAGATCCATTGCCTCCAGAACCTCCAACTCATTGTCTTTCGAGTAGACCATTCTTCCGGTGTATGCCATGTTGAGTAGAATTTTCATTATTTCCTTGTTAATGTCAGGCAAGATGAGGGTCGCTGTTCGGTGCAAGTTCTAAAGAAATGATCACAAGTTGCATAAGCTTAATGAGCTAAATAATGTAGCAGTAATTCACATTCAAGTCAATTTAGGCAACGTATTAAGAATTTAGTACCTGATCTTGCTCCAACAGGAGGAATTTCAAAAACGGCGAACACGCAGAAAGAACCATTCGATGAGCTCCGAGTTTCCCATCACTGAGCGCGAGGATGACATCGGGTGACTCTTCAGAGTCAATGATGTTCTTTAACACATGACTCCCCTGCAGGTATGCAGAGTTTGTCATGTCTGTAAGCATCATATAATGTCAAAATCTGCTAATAACAATAATCCTGAAATGAGCTCTTACCTAAATCAATGGACACAGGGCCGATGGTTTCCGCGCACTCAACTTTGATGTCTTCCGGTCTTATAGGGTCGGATTCGTCTACATCCACAGTAATAAGCTCCATTTTCCGCAGTTCCAGATCTTGAAAACCTTGATTGTCATTGCTGAAACTAACTTCTCCTCCAGCAGGAGTGGTGGAGGCGCCGGCCATATCTTCGGAAATAGCGCCACTCACTCCAGCTCTACTCCGCACCGGTAAGCAGGTCAAAGTTATCACCCTCCAGACTCAAATTAAAGTGCCACGAGTTTAACGTTCATCATATAGTACTTAGTACATTGCAAATCTTAGATAACTGATCATGACCGCAGGAACGTATTTGTGGTTTTCGATTTGAGGTTTGGCAACCCACAAAGGGAGGCGGAATGTCGCTAAAGGTTTTGCAAACGCACGCTTTTACGAGCAAGCCAAAACGCGGGCAGAGCAGCGACGACACGCGTTTTCAACGTTGTTAACAGGGAACAAAGAACTTTATTAAAGAGAACAAGCACTCAAATCTTTATTTCGGACATTGGAGTGATAACAATGCGAATTTTTAGCGAATTGTTGCACAGGTACGGACTAGGTTTGATTATTAGTTTTGTCCCACCAGGGGGATCGTCGATGCGGCGTTCGGAATCGGGCACAAATGCCGACGGATCAATCGGTGGCTGGCTGCTCTCGTCCGGCAGCAGCGTTCGTACAAGCTCGTCGTACGGAATGATATCATCGAAATTGAGGACTTTGTCACGGCCCGAGAAGATGTAATTCTTCTTGATCACCTTCTTCACGTGTTCAACATCGTTCTCAACGCCTGCGATAAGAATTCCGATTTGTACTCTGATTGGCTCGGAGGGCTCGTCCTCCCCGTTCTCGTTCTTGCAGTGCACAGATAGCCGAACAGTCTTCATGACCTGCGGTGGGCATTCCAGCGTGCCCTGAAAAATATGACATGGAAAATTGTTTCAATTAGGCTGCCAATTTCAGTGACATTTATTCGTATGGCTGCGAATGTTTTATTCCACTGACCTGCCAAATGATGAGGTAGTACTTCTCGAAGCTGACGCCCTTTGGGTAGAAGTCCACAATCCACTCCGTCTGCCTGTCGGCGTGCTTCTCAGAAAACGAGACAGGCGTTGAGAACACCAACGTCTTTGAATGGAAGTGCGAGAATGTGCGGATATTGTCGACGGAGAGGCAAACACTCCACGTGTCAGTACAGTAGTGTCGAGGTGTGAACAACTTGGCACGGAACGGATGACAGAGAACGAGATTCATCGCCTGATTAATGTCTGCAAGGGAACGTTGAAAACGTCAACATATTTTGCGAAAGTTTGTCAATTACACTGACCAGAATGAAAGGCTACTCCGATGGCCATCTTTTCCATGAAAAACTCCTTATACTTCTGTGAGATCGGCGCCAGTACCAAGTCAGCAAGCTGTCTGGGACACATAAGCGGAAACCGAATACACTCCATCGTCTCTTCAACCAGTCGGGTCAATTTCTCTTCCAGATCAGGATCGTCAATGGGTAGATTCCTAGCTTGGGCGTCGAGCCACCGAGCAACAAAACTAATACAGGCCAAAATGAATGAATGAATACACCTTCGCAAAGTTAAAGTTCAAATGGCTCTTACTGAAATAGGCTGTACTCATCGTAGACAACCAGATCATCCTCGAGTAGGATGTTAATCAAAAGTGTTGAGTCAATTTCAACAAAATCATCGGATTCAGCCACAAACTGAAAGTTCCATTTGATGAAGTTCTTGCAGGCCTTAAAGTTCATTCATCATCTTAAGCTAATCTTAAGTCTAGCACCAACTTGCATAAAAATGCTTGCAGTTACCTCGGCTTCCACTTCATGTCCCCTGCCACTCAGATGCTTGTACCATTGAATTAACTTACAATTCTTCGCTGCCGCTGGAATATGCTTGATCATATAATCCAGGCAAAGATCCACCAAATCCTGAAGTACCAAATCAATATAGTGTCATTATTACTATTGTTAGCATGATTATCACCTTCCGGGAGCAGAATCGAATTAAGCGGACTCACTTTAATTATGTATTTGTCCGCCAGGGTCAGAAGGTGCAGAACGTTGACCAATTCCAGGTTAACAAGTCCAGTATACAAGTATTTCAGGAAAAATTCAAAATGTTCGGCACATTCTGAGGTCTCTTGCAACTCGATTTTCGTGCTCTGGGCTTCGAGCCAGTTGGAATTCATCAGCATCACCTAGAATGAAGATAAGCAGATATTCACATTTGGTTGTGGACAATTACAGTTACAATTAGCTCAACAATGTATTATGTAATTAGGAACTCGGTCTACTCGGTCGAACCTGGAAAACATCTGAAGAAGCACACAGAATGAGACGATGCGAAGGAAACTCTCGGCGCCCGACGACCAGTGTGATATCACCCATATTTCTGCCATAGTACAGAGCAGAAATCTTGGCCATAACTGCCTCTGAATTGTCAATCTGTCACGATTCATAAATCAATTACAACGAAAAGAAAACTACAGACGAATGGACAGTAAATTTCCATCATCCGTGTTAAAGATCTTCGTGATCTCGAGTCAACGCTGCTAAAATCTTACCTCTCCAGACGGTGCGTACTTGATTTCACGCTGTTGTTGGGCACCCAGAGGTGATGATGGCGCTCCATCGCTACCTAACTCCTGTCCCCCGTCCACCTGGTCGGGGCTGTCTCGGTCGTTCGGATTTGGTGGTGGTGAATGATTACGATGGAAGATGTGCGGACGAGGTTCGCCTGCAGGATTGCCTGGGCCGAACATGCTTGCCAGTCCATTAAAACGAGAAAACATTTTGGATTCTCACAAGCACCACGATCCAGACGAGCTGTCTAACTTTCTACCGGACCCTGGAATTCGGTTCATCTACGTGTATACGTTTGTCTAAGGAATTAAATGTAAGGATGATTTCAAGTTCAAGAGTCACGAGGTAAATGTTATTCGTTCCTCGTTGGCACCGACGCGACGGGTGATAGCAAAAGCAGTTCTGTCAAATGATTGCTGATAAGAACAAGATCTATCCTCTAAATTAAGAAATTCAGTCAACGAAAGATAAAGATATTGGGAAGCAAGTCAGTTATTGAAGTCAAACCAAAATTTGATTCGTGCAAGTCAAACGTGCCTCGCTCATCCAAAAGATCTCAAAACAAAGTAAAAGATGCTGTTTTCATAAGATCCTGATGAAACGGTTATTCGTGGTCTTTTCCCGTTATCATTCCTCATCTCATTCTCATTTATAAGTACAGGAAACCAATCTAGTTCAAGGTACCCCAATAGAATTTGTGATTCTGGCAATTGAAGTGTGCCACAATTTTGTGGGACTATGAGTCAAGAGCAGTCAGAATTCAGTGTTTGCATGACTGATTTATGATAACTTGATGCTCATGTTAATTTGAAGGCTATTAATTCATTCAAAAATTCAAGTGGCTCTAGTTGGTCAGGGCGGCAGCTTGGCTTAAAATAGCTACGGGTTGAACAGAAATTGAAAGGCATGTCGATCACATCTTGTTCAATTGTCTTATCTCAAGTACCTTTTGATTGCTTCGTGTGGGGAAATTGAAGTCAAGCCAAGTCCGAGTCTCTGGACCTCCGGGTTTTACTCCTGATTACTTTGTCGGGAATTTACGTTACAATGCAATGCTATGAATAAACTCGCGATCGGTTTAAACCGCATGATGCCATTCAAATCAGTGCAAAGGTGCTCGGTGGATATCCCCCACAATCAGTTCCAATTCCCTTCACACGCAAACCGCACGCAGAAACTTCAGACTCAATTCTGACACGCGGAAGTGAAGATTACAATTTGCAATGTGGACAATTGCTGAGCTCCTTTTCGCCATCCTGGCTGGTGGACTGATTTTGTTCCTGTACAAGCGATGGACGGAGTACAAGAGCCTTCCTCCTGGTCCCTGGATGTGGAATCTCCCAATCGTCGGCTACTTGCCTTTCATTCTGTTCAGAAACCCTCTCCGCGTGTTTGAAGGGTTCAAACAAAAATATGGGCCAATCTTCTCTCTCCAGCTTGGAAATTTCGGGTGCGTTAAAGCTGACAAATTTTCGGAGCGTCTGTACCTTTGCCTTGCATAAACCTTAAACTGGACCATTTTGATTGCAGGGTCGTTGTTTTGAACGACTACAAACTGATTGCTGAGGCGTACACGAAGGAACCGTTCTTGGGTCGACCCAGTTTCGAGGTCAGCATGAACCGAAATCACGGCCGAAAGCGAGGAATTCTATTTGCTGAAGGAGCGACTTGGTCGGAGCAGCGCCGATTCGCACTGAGAAATCTGAGAGTCTTTGGATTCGGGAAACAGACGATGGAAACGCTCCTCCTACACGAAGTTAATGAGCTGACGACATTTTTCGGGTGAGTTGGCCAGCACAACACTCACGATAAATTTCATCATTTCATGTTGCCTCGTGTCTTATCAATTTTACATGTCCACTGCAGGGAAAATGTTGGCAAATCGATCTCCCTCAAGTACAAGTTCAGTGCGTCGGTGTTGAATTCGCTGTGGTACATTTGCACGGGGTCGAGATTCGAGCCCGATGACCCAGACTTCAACTTCTGCGTGAATAATTTCACGGAAAATCTCCAACGAGCCGATTTGACGGGAGTCGTCTTTTTCTTTCCGTGGGTTCTCAAGTACGATCTGCTGGTGAAGGGATTCTGGGACAGCTTCATAGCTACTCGGACGCGCGTGCAGGGTCTCGTGCGGAGGTACGTCGAAGACCACAAGAAGACGCACGACCCGGACGTGACCAGAGACTTCCTGGACGTTCTGATCACGCAGTGGAAAAAGACCACCGACCCAGATTCGAGTTTTTATGGAGAGGAAGGAGACATGAACATCATGCTCGTGTTGACAGACTTGTTCTTGGCCGGGGCGGAGACAACGAGCTCCACGATGCAATGGTACGATAAATTAACACAGCTTAGCTTGAAGAGCCTCCTCATTTCTATCCCTGACCTGATATTTAGGGCGATGCTGTACATGCTCATGTATCCCGACGTCCAGCGCAGAGTCCAGAATGAGATCGACACTGTGATTGGGTCACGGTCTCCTAGCATCGAAGACAAGGCCAGTATGATTTACACTGAAGCCACGCTTCACGAAGTGCACCGGTTCTGCTCCATGGTCCCTTTCTCAGTGTATCACAGCATGATGGAGACAACACGTAAGTTGAGTTCAGGCGCCAGCCACAGGCTTATATTGATCTTTGGAATTTCACTCGCAGAATTTCACGGTTACAAGATTCCAAAGGACTTTGTGGTGCTCGCCAATCTTCGCGACGCCCACTTCGACAAAGGCTACTGGGGAGATCCGGAAGTGTTTCGACCAGAGCGGTTCATTGACGCCAAGGAGAAAAAAATAATCAAGCACGATGCGTTCATGCCCTTCTCGAGTGGGAAGCGTCTGTGCCTTGGCGAGTCCCTGGCGAAGGATACGCTCTTCATTTTCTTTACCAGCTTGATGCAAAAGTATTCTGTCGAAAAAGACCCCACCTTTGAGCCTTACACGATCCAGCCCAATGCGTCAACTTTCATCACTGCTCCTAAGCCCTACAACGTCATTGTGAGAAACAGGGAACTGTAATTACGAGCTATGCTTGAATAATGAATAAATCTATGAGCTCCTGGGAATATTCTGAAGAGAATGGATGTATTTTTATTCAACATTCAAGGAGTTGGTTGAACAGAAGAATTAAGGATCTTAAGGTAGATACCAAATCTTGGATCTAATGAGAAAAAGAAAAAAAAGAGCCAGTAGGCACGGAATATAAATACCTCGATGGCGCGACCTTCGCCCGGACGTGTGCTGCCTTAGTTGTCTTCATCCTCGATCTTGGGAGCCAAGTAGTAGCGAATGTAGCCAATATCCTCAATCTTGAACTCAACGACGAGTGGAACTTCTTGGCTCAGCGAAAGTTGTACTTGCTTGGAGAGTCCAGCTGCTTTTGCAAATGAGTTCAAGTACCTGTGGAATTGGAAATTGAATGCACAATTAGCGACATGCTGTTATGCATCTAGCAACTCTCCAATGAGTCCAATGTATTAAATGTATTACCGTGCTGCAAAGGTCAAAGTGACTGGTTCTTGCAAGTCGATGCTCACAGCGTCGTCGTCGTCAACATTTGATGTTTGTGCCAGCTTAATATTTCCGGTACCGATGTCTCCAGTTGATGAGAACTTGACTCCCTGCTTGGTGCAAGCAATGGCAATTGATTCGCCAAACTGCGATAAATCGCGAACAATTCTTGCCCATTGACCAGAGGGCATCTTGATGATGCATGCGTAATCAGTCTCCTACAGAAGAATCAAGCAATTAGAATAATTTTTAAGCTAAGAGTTTCTCAACAGAATAAATACCGGAATGCCAAGATGCTCTTGATCCAAGTTCATCAGCTTCATATCGAAATCGGAAACACAGTCTCCATTCTTGGCTTCGAAGACGAACGAGACGATGTCAGCATTATCCTGAGCCTTGATGGTGACGATGTCATCGTTGGCAGCACATTTCAAGATTTTGTAAAGTGAGCTCAAATTCATTCCCATCGAAAGATTCCGGTCACAGCGAAACTTGTCGAAGCCGTCAGATCTCAAGTTCAAATTGACGAGGGAGACATGGCTGTTGTCCATCGCCTGAAGCTGCAGTCCAGACTCGGAACCTGGACAGTAGCAAAGAAGCTTGATAAATAGCCATTAATAGACAAAACGGGCAAAATTCGCAAAATTATAAATTTAAACTTACAGTCAAAGGTTGCTTCATTTAGCAGATCCTTGATAGCGTCCAGGATTTTCTTCAGAAGCCCACCGTCCAAAAGTCTTGCCTCAAACATTGCGGTTACTTTTGTAGCTGATTCGATTAATCACAGAAAATAAAGAGTTTTAGCAAAAATTAGGCACAAACTGACTTAAATGACTTCGTTCAACGAGAATACAAGATAGCTTAACTGCCTCGGACTCGGAATCCGCTACGACTGAGAACCGCGTTTGAAACGAATGTGTGCAACAAAAGAAAAAAGAGCGAACGGCATAAAGACGAATGCAAAACAACCATCGCGGTAGCAAAAACCCGCTTGAAAGGTTCGGAATCGTTTCAAGGAAGAGATTTCATGTTTGTGCACGCTCTGTCAACTTGATAAGCTTCATGCTGTCTTGTGTTGTGTGTGCGTTTGTCGTGACCCTGAGTCGAATGAAATGCATACAACTTGTACCGCGAAACAAAAAAGTAAAAGGACAGCAAACAACACATGCCGATGACTGGCCTTATCTCCTGTTGTTGGAGTGCATCTTTAATCTGAATTAATTGTTCTAATTTAATTTGACCACAATTCACAGGACGGACAAGGCTCTGATCAAGTCAGTTAGGCGCCTGCTTCGACGTTTTTATCGCGCTGACCTTCCACACGCGATTCGGAGCGGTGTGGTGATTCGTGCTGCCGGTTAAATTGGTCCTATCCGCAAATTTCCAATTTTCGCAAGTGTCATTCGGGCGTGATTTCTACGCGTGGAGGAATATTGCCATGAATCAGTTTACGTGGCTGGCAACTGGGCTGAAGAGCCTCAGACTCTGCACCAGTGCTGTTGGAAGCATTGGGCAAGCAAGGTAATTCTTACGATCGGTTCACTTTGCAATTTGGGGAGGAAGTTGGGAGAATGTTTCGTAAGATTCTGTACAAGCTGTATGCAAATTACTTGGAAAATTTCGCGGGCTTGTCGGAAGCTATTAAGAAATTGACACTTACGCCCACCCTACAACAGTTAGTAAAGTAAATCATAATTAACACCATCAGTTATTTTGAAACATTAATTGATACAAGTATATTTAATGTCGGTCACTTGTATCTTTACAGGCTGGTCGGCAATCAATCGCAAGGGGATGACAAACCGAAGAAGCCTCTGACTCCATATTTCCGTTACATGGCGAAAGTTCGTCCAGAAATTATGAGGTCTAATCCAAATCTGAAAGCAATCGGTAAGTCGCGTTGACCTTGCGTGACTCGTAGTCTATGAAATACCGGTTCTCATACTTTCTGATGTTTGTAGAAATTTCAAGATTGGTCGGGGAGAAATGGTCTGGCTTGGACGACTCCACAAAAAAGAAGTATGCTGATGAGTTCAAAAGTGAACTGACTTCCTATCACACAATTCTGGAAAAGTACAACCAGTCCTTGTCGCCAGAAGAGAGGGATGCGGCCCAGCAGGAGAAGATTGATAGACAACTCCGAAAAGAGAGACGGGAGCACCGGAAACGGGTGCGGGATTTAGGAAAACCGAAGAAACCAGCCTCGCCGTTCTTGCAGTATTTGCAAACGAAAATCAAACCCGGAAGTGGACTCGAGGAATATCGCAACGCGGCTAAAGTCGAAGGTGCCAAGTGGAAGACTCTGCCTGAATCCGAAAAAATGCCCTTTTTGAACAAATACAAAGCTGACTCCGAAAAGTACAAGAAGGAACTTCTTAAATGGGAAGGACAAATGCTAAAGCAAGTAAGTGAAGTAAAGAATAGAAAAAACTATAGCATACTGAGCTGACAAATTGGCTATTGCTAAAATTTTGAGCATTTTGCAGGGAAACGATGACCTAGTTCGAGTCAAGCAGTTGACCCAAGCAACTGCCACAACTCGCCACTCAAAATGAATGTTCCTTTCCAGTCCAGGGTAAAAGAATTACCAGTGGGCAGGTCAAATTCGTCAAGTATACAGAGCCGTCTTCAGACAGACTGAAACTATTCAGACTTCAGTCAATAGAAGTCTTTTCTATGTGCATGTGAATGCGTTTTTAACAAGTATGGCTTGTGACAATGGGATCTTTTTGAAAGACTTCGCCATTTTCACAATTCTGAGTTTGTAAGATAAGTTTAGAAATTGTGAATTTCAGGTTTTGACCGTAAATAAAAGAAAAGGATTGCATTAAAATTCAACGAGGCATTGACTTTGTATAGTTTTTAATCTTCTTACCGTCGCGTCATTGCACAATTTATTGCTTACACAAGTTGCAGGTTTTGATACTTCAGTTTCGCAAGAGAAAAGTCAAGGAATTAGTCACGGGCTTAATTACGTCATCGTCCTCTGCGTTGCCATTGCTGAGATCTATCATCTAGTTTCCATTTACACTATAAATTCTACGCTTAGCTAAAATCTTGACAGCAGCTCTAGTATGTGATTGTTTACGAGTTCATTCGAATCTCTACCGAGATGATAGTCGAAATGGTTCCAAAATGTAAAGTTGACCGGCATGTCAAGCACCAAGTTGGGAAGGGTGAAGGCAAGCCTTTTAACGTCCTGTATCGAAATCGGAAACAGTGAAGATGTGACACGGAAAGAATTTTGGAATTACAGGAAGAATTTGCAGTAGAACCGAAGTATTACCATTGGATTGACGACCGCATCGTTCGGCCCGTAAATCAGCGCCACGGGGACTTTGGTGTTCTGAAGCTTGTAGTCAGGAGGCGTTGGACTCCCATAGCGAAGGAGGTTCTGCGCCCGGCCAAAATTGTACTCACGAAAGAGTCCCGTGTTGATAAACTGGCCCAAGTGAGTGATTGTTCGCGTCGAAGTTGGCGACGGCGTGTGGCTGAAGAAGAGCGGCAGCTGATTCTGGAAAACGCAAGAACACTCACAAAAATGAAATAGGCGACTCGTATAACAGAACTGGAATTCTTACAATTTGAGTCTGTGGTAAATCGTAGCCGGCGAAGAGAAACACCAAATTCGAGCAGATTGTCTCTGCGATGTAAGTCAAAGAGCAGAATTTGGCTCCGAAAGAGTAATAAATGCGGAGCATCCACGGCGGCAGGAATTCTCCATTCATGATAACGTCCATGAATAATTTGAGGAAGCGCTCTGAGCCGGGTATGGGTGCCAGGAAACGAGGGAAGCCCATCATGTTGTTGAGGTACACGACGGGTGCGAGGGCCGTCATGAGCCTGACCTTGGCGTTGTACTCGGGATGGTGTGAGAGCATCACCCAAAACATTGTCGTGCCCATCGAGAAACCAATGTAGTAAAGCTGCGGCTGGCCGGTCACGTTGAGGACGTGGTCAATCTCCGCGGGCACGTCGTATTTGCCCATTTCATTCACGCTAAACTCCCAGAATTCCCGATTCCTGGTCGTCAGTCGCCGGTGTCTCCTCGAGTACGCGTTTCCACGTGCGTTCCCAAGCCACACGTCGTAACCAGCATCAGACAATCTCAAAGCTATGAATAAATAGCACAGTTAAGATGAAAGCCGGAGAAGTGCAGTGCGCGTTTTATGGCTTACGCAACAATTTCTCCTCTTCGTTCATGAACCACTCGAAGCTGGAGGCAAAAAGTCCGTGTTGGAGGTAAACGACGGGTTTTGGAAGCCTGCGCTGGCGCGACCCGCGTTTGCTGAACGGAATTCGATGCATTGTTAAAATGTAGCCATCTTGCGTGTGCACTTCGTGGCTTTCGGCCACATAGCCGTACTTCTCAATGACCTGCGGCGTCAGGAGAGGCGTCACAGGATTCACGTTGCTTCTCCCGAGCACCTGCAACAAGCCCTGGAAATCTCTGACTGGAGTACGAGAACTCTGGAAGAAACTGGGAGATGCGCAGTTTAGCAGAGGGGCAAGCTGGCACAGAGCGAGGGCGAAGAATGCCTGCAGGGTCCGGATCACAGTAGTTTGGGGCACCGACATGCGTTTTGGAAAATGCATCGCAAATAAATCACAGTGAAAACTTCACCGGTTTCACGACACGACCACAATAAAATGAAGCTGGAGTTGGAACTGAATGTGGAGTGCGAGCTGACCAAAATAAAGTAGTAAAGTAACAATGCAAGGTGGACCAGGACAGCCGGTCTCAGACTAAATAGCACATTTTTCACGTTGTCATCAGACCAAAATTGTATCAGTCTTCTGTAGTTGGCCTGAGACTTTTATTCCGTACCCTGCCTGGAGAATTGCGTTCTCGTTCTCACTGTCACCAACTTTAGTTTCAGGTACATTAGGAAGAAAGGGACAACCACACACTGTCGGAACTTTTGTACTTTGTGGTTCGAACCTTTGATGACGTCAGGGAGTTGGTTTTAGCTTGAGCACATTCCGAAAGGGATTTTCAATCCGAGTCCAGCATTGGCACAGACTCTCCAATGATGCGGGTTGACTTTTCCGTACAAAATCCTTATGCGATTTACTTTGCCGTTCCTTTCCGTAGAAAAACGTCGATTCAGTTGCTTCCATTGCGTAATGGCACAAAAACTGAGTCCACCCAGCCGAGATTGGACAAAAACAAAATGCCTAATTCGTAATTACGGCTAAAGTCTAACTTCCAAGCACAACGCACTGTAGTTGGAGTTTTCTGTCTTCTTCGTCAAATTAGTTGAATTAACCTTCGTCGGCACGCTTTCAGTTTTGGCGTTACATAATGACTGATTTACTGCTTATCAGCTGTCTCAATCTCAATTGCGAAAAGTCTAGCAGCTCATTTTTGTCACTGCTTAGCTTGAATTGCTCCGTCATTCTGAACAAATGCTCATCTCAATTTTTAAGTGCTTCTGGCCAAGTAAGCTCGGCCTTCAAAATCATCTCACACAATGTAAATGCCCTTATCACATTTTCAGCTTCTTCAAGTTGGCATTAACCTCAATTAGCGAGCCGCTCTCATGTGAATTTTTTTGCCAACGTTTACTTTAACGCGTTACTTGTAATTACTTGTTACATAAACCAGCTGTCATTGAAAAGTATGCTTCAAATTTTTCAGGTGAATTGCGCTGAGCTTTGTTACTTGTAACAAGTCCGTGCTGTACAAAGTGCAAAGTGTCATGCAATGGAAATGGCGAGTTCAACCCACAAAGACGCGTCAACCAAAAACGAAAGTCATTTTATTAAACAGAAAATAAGTAAATTAGCAATTAGCTAAAATTTGTAATAGAAGTCTGGTAATTTTGTCAGATTTGTCCAAACTCGCTTAAACGAAGGCTGTGATTTGAAGAAATGGGAAGATTTTGAAGTTTCCAATCTTGTTTCCGCTTTGGTCCGGGGCGCTAGGCTTCGTGAAGCAGTACTCCTGGACGCAGGAGTTGCACAGCAAAATCGGGTCTTCCGGAAAGCGATCCGAGCCACAAACGATCCAACTGGTAACAAACCAAAGACAAGGATTTGAGATTCAGCAGCCACATTTATTCCCTAAATCTCAATACTCACCGAGCCATAAATTCCTTGTCAATGCGGCAAAACTTCGTTGTATACTTTCCAGTGACCTCATGTCTTGGAAAAGTTCTAAACTCCACAGGACGGGGAAGTCTGGACACAGATTCGACGATCAAAGCATTTTAACTTGTTAACTAGGCCAGGAAGTAATTTCTTTTACCTCATTGAAGTGAAGACGATGATGTGCTCGCAGTCTCCCTGGTGCAAGTACAAGTACGGGTAGCCGAAGCGAACCTCCAAATCGGAAAACTTTGTCTTGCTCATCGACTTTGGCTGATACCCTCCAATTTCTGCGTTTGGCACACCCTCAATCCAAGATCTGACCTTCTTGAAATGGGTTTCTGCCTCGGCACTCCCGTCAGTGTAGCAACTGTCTTGGATGTACATGACGTCTCCTTTGCAAACCTTCTGCATTGTCAAAACACAAAACAGGCAAGAGACAGGCATGTTTGAGTGTGACTTTCAGGACGTACCATAGCCAAATCATCTCCGAATCGGTCCATCGCCTCATCAATTGTGGTCCATTTCTTGAATTCTTTGCATTCTTTAGTACAAGCGTAATTTCGCTGACAAAACAACAGTTTTCTCAGGTCGTTGAGAGTGTGGCTCCCCAGCACTTCGATTTCAAGTCCTGGCTTTGGTTCCGGAGCACTTAAGGCATTAAGTTTGTATTTTAGCGGCTCTTAAGTGGCGGAAAAGTAGGAGTGCACTTACGATTTTAAGTCATAAGTTGCAAGCTCCGACGGCTGATAGAATGAAATAGTCAATATAAATTCTTCCGGTGGAAACATTTTCTTCATGCGCCGGCCCTCTCTTTGATACTGCCGCTGTTAATCAGCAATTTTTTTTACAATACAATACCAAATGCCATTCATGGTCATCAAATTTCAAGAGGAAAACCAGGAAAGCAACAACGACCAGACTCACCATCAGTTGCTTTTCAGCTTGTTGGCTTGCAGTCAACTGCTCCATAACATGAGTCGATTTCCACTGGAAGTTTCCAGGCTCATCAGACAGGGAAGTGTAGAGTGCCAACGTGGACAACTTCCGAATCGCCTTATGTGGAACGGGTCCAGCAAGCATAGGCATTTCACATTGTTTTGAAACACAATCGTCGACCATAACTTCATGTTTATCAAATGCCAAGAGTGAGCTGAAACAAGTTGAGATTCAAACTCAGTACACATTTAACTTTTATCAATTAACCGATACCAACTCGTAAATGAGAGGTTACCTTGTGCGTTTGGCCATCGCATGGTACTCCTCGCGCTTCAGCATACCAGCACCGACATGCAAATGTTCTTCTCGCTTCAATGCCATCCTGGCCCTTTCCCGAGCCTTTGCCGTGTTGTAGTCGTAGAATGTTGCAAATTCCGCATCTTGCTTTCGGTCACGTTCGTCGAGAATCTCGTTGATGCCAGCACCGCCGACACCAGCGCCGGCCGAGCCCATGGTCGAAGGCTCCCTTTCTGGTGACTCGGGTTCCCTGTCCCTTTTGATAGATTTAATCTTGTTTATCAAATCCACGGCGTGACTTGGAAATTGGCCTTCCATGCCCTCCGGATTATCCATGCATGAAGTCTCGTCCCGTTTTTCTTCGTCCTCAGAAACGGAAGCTTCTGAGTCGTCGCTGTCGCTAGTAGTGGGTTCTCCTTTGTCATCAGATTCACTCTCGCTGCTCGAGTAATCAATATTCAGCGAATCGAATTCTTTCGACGTTTGAGCCAAGTTTGCAAGGGAAGCGTTGACTTCGTCCATGTTGCAGTAGCCAGCATCTTTCGGCTTGACAATCAGGTCAACAAGATTTTGAACGTCCTTTTCATATTGTTCGCGTTTCGAAGCAAGTTCGCGTGTCTCCATCCCTTCTGGAGGAGAAGGCGGTGGAACATAATCGAGACCACATTTATCGCCTGGAACAAGTGGCAGTGGTGTATCAGCCATTGCCTGCATGATCTTGGCTCGCTCCTTCAAGCTAATTAATGGGCTGATCCACTTTCGTTGATCCGGCTTGAAAATCTTGTCCATTTTGTGACAGCTTTAGCTTGGTACTTAGCCTATGACCGAAACACAGTGAGTCAGTAGTCAGTCAGTCTGTAGTGTTTCGCCGCTTCAAGGATTAATTAAATGTTGATCAATTAAATTCACCTTACTTTATCCCTTATTTTTTTTCTTGATCAATCTCCTTCGTGTCGTGTGAACTGAATGAAACCCAAAGCAACACCTCAACTACTCGACTTATCTAGTGGGCTACTTTCGCTGATATCGCGACAATTTATCCGATAGAATTACGACACGCTCGAGACCGATTGCTTCGAACATCAAAAGCGCACTAAACACCAGCCACGCCACGCTTCCAAATTCTAATGCGACAAACGTTCATGTGAATTTGGCTTGCATTGAAATGTACAAAAAGCGAGATCGAGAGCGGAAAAGCTTGGAGCCGTCTCTTTTCTTGCGAGTGAGCAAAGAGAAGAACCGGGAACAGAAAAGTTTTTCAATATTGATGGGGGTTGGTGCTCCTGCATGCAGGAATTTGCATCCTTAGTTCGTTAGTTCCGTAATCAGTGACTAGTTGTGTGAGTTGTGACTAGGTTTCGAGTAATGAACTAATTAGGTGCAAGTGAGCCCCCTGGAGCGACATGATTTCCTTGTGGCAGATTGGACGGCTTGCTGGAGCCGTAACTGTGAATGTGAGAGGCTTACGCACGTGTGCAAAAGTCAGCAGAAGCCTTGGCCCGATAAGGTTTGTTTCTATCACCTATTCTTTAGCACTAAGATGACGGGCCCCTTTATTATGGATCTGGATAGAGGCCTAATTACGTATTTTGACGCTCCACAGGCTCCTGACAAATCAACCTTTACAAAGTCCGTCTCCAAATGCACCTCCTGCGTCGGTAACACCGCTGGCTGGTCTCCCAACTGACGAAACCCGTGAGTCCTTCGCCAAAATAGAAATAATTTTACCTTGGTAGAAGTATATTAAGCTAAGGGGTGCCTCTTTTCTTTCAGAGTCAAACCCACCGTCTGATATACTGATTCAACCGGCCACAGCGGCGAAAGACCAAGGTAAACCAGACAAATTGTACAAGACAATCGAACTCGAAATCTTAGCCTACGAGCAATCAGTCCTGGACAGTTACCAGTGGTTCGTGCTGACCGCGGCGAGTCATTTGCAGCTGCAAGTTGGCAAAGTTTGGCAGCCCATCAAATTCAGCCGGCATCTGACCGTCGTGAACAAATCCGCTCATGTGCACAAAAAAGCTCGAGTCCACTACGAAGTGCGGACGTATCATCGCTACATTAATTTGCACAAGTTGACGGGATCGACGGCGGACACATTTCTAGAGTACATTCAGAGGAATCTTCCGGAAGGCGTCGGCCTGAAAGTGACTAAGTGTGAAGTTCTACCTTTGCCTGATTTTGTAAAGCCCATGGCCAAAGTGGAATAGCTAAATGGCTTTGAATAAATGCGTGTATTTAATTCATTTATGTTTATTTTCACGAAACCAGAATTAATTGCATTACATTATTTGTGGTTGTACTGTACATAAAGCGATGGCCCTACACTGCGAAGCATGAAGTTAAAGCGATCCTAATTGATTAATTAGTTCATTCTTGAGAAGCAGCTTGAATTTCTTCTAACTGAATTGGTTTTTCCAGAACCGCAGTGACCGCGCCTTCGTCTTTGCCAACTTCTTCCACATAAGTAGCTGGAAATATGCCGATGACTCCGTTTAGCTCGCCCAGCCACCAGCCGTCCTCTTGCTTATCGTGCACGTTAATGACTTCTCCCGTCCGAATGGTGAGTTCATCAAACATGTTTGACTCGTAGTCGTAAATGACTCGGCAGCGACCAATGGAAGGAACGTTGGCTAGGTTGGATGCTTTTGTGACCTCCTCGAACACTTCCTCAATGTGGTCACCAGAGCCTTCGCTCGAAAATTCATCTAAACAATTAGGAAGATAAATCAAATGAATCAAACCCAATAGCCCAATTCAAGTGTAAATTCCAGTCTGCACAAGCGTTACCTTCAAAGTCGGTATCATGGATCTTGGACGTTCCATCCGCAGCACCACGATCGCGCTCGCACTCGTGCCAGTCAGGCGAGTCACTGCCCACGGAGTCGCTACTTGTGGCGGTCGCGCAGGAGCTGATGCACTCGTCTCTTGCCCAGGAGGGGACCTTCAGAATTGTCTGTGGCAGCCCCTGCTTATCGCGCTGATATCGCATGTACTGTGTAATCGGGTTATTGCTCCGTTGCCTTCCTTCCAAGTCCGCGAGGGCGTTCTCAATCTTGTAGCGAGCTCCCTCCAAATACAGCAGCATGGACTTCATGTAGTACACCTTGTCAGAGATGTCATGGTGCGCATTGTCTACTTTTGTAGCCTCAGCAATTGCTCTGGCGAGGTTCTCGATGCCCACAGAGCCCTTTCTCTCGCGGTCCAAGTCTTGTTTGATGAGATAAACGAATTTCTGGAGCGCCTCCATCCTCCGTTCCTTTTGCATCAGGTTCGACGTGTCCTCAGCGTAAAAGTCTGGCATTAGCTGCTCCACTCCGGCATGGCGGCGAATATCCGTGATTTTGTGCATGTCCTGGTGAATGTCTTGATTGCGAATTGGTTCTTCCAGGCTCTCGGCACTGCGCACGAGCTTCGGAATGAATTCGTTAAAGTGTTGGAAGTACTTCAGGGCCAGCTCCTTCAAGAGGAGCAGCTTTTCTTCTTCGAGAGTGCGCAAGCATGTGCTACCGTTCCGGATTGAGCCTTCCCATTCAAGTCTGCGATAAGAGCCAATAAATTAGATTGCGACCATTTCCACTGTGTTCTTAATCTCAATCAGAAAGGTTTTCGTACCTGGCTCGTTCCGCTCGTACACAAAAAGTGTAGTACTCAATGTCAGCTCGTCGAACAGCTTCTTCAGCCTTTCGTCTCTTAGTTTCCAGCTGCAAAGATCAGAAAAGCCATCAATCAATGACAACAAGAGTTATGGAATTTATTGCCTAATTTGCGTACTTTTGCATACTTTCATTTCTTAAATAACAAAAACATGCTTCTACAATTTGCACTTTATGCCATTCTGTCAATTCAGAATGCAGCAGGACGGAAACAAATTCAAACTCGGCATTTAAGTTAACGAACCGTGCACTCTAATTGAGTACAAGTTATTTGTGTGCATTTCCGTTCTCGTGATGATAAACGGAAATGATCTCTTGACTTGTATTTACTCTTTGCTCCTTTTTTGGGCCGACCGAGAAGAGAGGCATTAAATTTGGTCGGACCACCTTTGCCTTTGCCTTTACCTTCAGGGGGTCCTTCTCATTTTGATGGGGCACGCTCAGGATGCGGGACCTCGCTCGGACTTCGGCCAGCACGCTGTGGTTGCTCATAGCCGACGCGGTTCCGTTGTGGTTCGCATTTGGCAGCGCCAGCGTCAGGCTGTTGTTGCCAGTCGAGCTCACGATAAGTCCCGCACTCGCGCTGCTCTCCTGCAGCTTCTCAAACTCCTTCGAGTTGGAGAAGCACTGCCGCTTGGCTTTCGTCTCCGCCGTGCGCCATTCCGCCAGATTCCGAGTCGTTTTTTCCACGAGCGTCTCAACCGACTTCCGGATTTTGTGCTGGGTTTCTGTTGAATTTCGCAATGGTTTGGCGATCTCGTCGAGAAGAGCCGTCGACCAAAGCCTGAAATACGTATAAAGATTCAAAATAAGTCATGGGAATTTTTCCCATTGGAATATTTCATTTCTGCGTCTTCACGCGAGCGATCGACTAATTGCGGTAATTTTTTGGTTAACTCGCAAAAATTTCTCATCAGTCCGTTCGTTCACCTTTCGCGTTTAGTTGCTAATTTCGGGTTAAGCGCTCATGTCAACAATTGCAGCACGTGACAATTACACGATCAAGCGTAGTGCGCGATGGGAAAATAGAAAATGTGATAATACGAAATGGTAATGAAAGATTTGAGTGTGAAACGCGAAATGAAATCAGAAAACGGAATAAATCACAAAACAAACACAAAACGACACAAAACAAGTGCAGAATTTTGTACAAAAGCAGGATTTCTAATGCAATGCCAATGCCGCGTCGCGTCTTCGTTTTCGCACAATTGTTCATTGCTTATGCAAATACTGCAAAGCAACAATGAGATTATACGATTGTCAGCAGGTGAGCTCTGAATGAATGAACTTGCACTCTCTTTTCCCATTTTCCTGTTTGTTGTGCATGTAGTCTCGAATGTGAAAATCTTACATGCGAAATTGCTAAACTACCGTATTTAATTAAAAATGGGTACAAAGTGCATTGCATTAGCGCGAATTCGAATGCGAATTTAATCGTTTCATCGAGGTGAAGTGTAAATAATGCATAACGCTAAATTACTGCATCTGCATTTGCTTTTGAGTTTGGTTCATTGGTCTTTGATTTTGGAAATGGAAACAAACAGCCTAAAGAATATGAGCATTACGGACCACAGGAATTCTTTTGTTCAGATTCTCAATGACAGATCACAATCAGAGCCAACAAATAGCCAAAATTCCTTCTTAAATGCCGAGCCGAGTTCCAAATCGAGTCATGAGCCACGAGCCAAGTCAAGCCAAGTCATAGAGCATTGAAGTTCCTCCTACATAAATGACTTTATTGGTACGCCAGTGTGTTACGTATTAATGGCTCGATTTTGTTTCTTCAATTGCAATGCATATTTGTATTTGCAAGAATGAAAAATGTAATTCTGTAATACTCTGCCTCAGCTGAATTAATGCACAAGCCCATATTTGGCCTGCCACGCAACGAGGGAGTTGTGAGTTGAGTTTAAGCGAGGTACTTGACACTTGGCCATGAAACAGAATCCTACACTTTTTGCCTGTAAAGGCGAAAATGATTCAACAACAACACCAATTCGGCTGCTATGATGCGGCACATTTCCTGCTTCGTCGAATCGGTTGTCGGTCCAGAATAAAATTCCAATTAAAATACAGTTAATTAGCATTAGCGCCCATAAAAGCATAGGTCGGAGTCAACATACTTGTCGTTTGTCATGAAATACGTTCAGTACGTTAAATGAATAAATCACGGAAGCGAGCGTTGACAAGAAAATGCGTTTAAAGCCAGACGTGGAAAATAACCAAAGCTGGGATGTCAAACTTCTCGTCCCACTTTCTTAAAGTTCATAAAATCGTATTTTGTAGTAGTTAAATATACTTACAAAGCAAATACGAATACACGACCCATGAGCCATGTGAATGACAAGCAAAGGTGAGAGAAAATGTGAATTGTTGTTAAGTTCATTATTACCGTGTTGAGTAAACACTCATCGTCGCCTCGTCTTAATTAGTTGCCTGCTCTCAAAAGCCGTGCAGATTTATGAAAGTGCCAGGAAAAGGAAAACAAGTACGTACGCTGCCCGAGTCTTTAAAATAACGACTCTTGCATTGCTTACTCTTCGTAATTTATTTGAAGACTTTACGCCTAATTTATTTGTTTCCGAAAGGATGTCTCGTCAGTTTCTATTTTTGTCTTGGGCAGAATCTCTCGCACATGTGGACACGCTGCGCTTCGTATAGATCTTTATTGACGGAAACGCGCGGTACGCGACGCACCAGAAAAGAAAACTGTTTATTTTACTTTGTGCGTGTGTGCAGTTTGTTGATTCCAAAAATAGAGCATGCATCCTTCCCATGAAAGATGAAAGGAATGGATGGCTAACCTTCAACTCTCTCCCTCAGCCTCGCATTGCATTGCATCATGAATCATGGACCCGACGATTAACTTGATAATTAACAAACTAAAACTCTGACAGACTGAAAATGAAACTGGTGCGATTGTGCCCTGCAATGAATCATTGCAGAGATCATTTTATTTTATCCCCATCGCATCATTTTCATTGATATCCACATTTCGTATTGCCTTGTGTTTGGTAAACAATCGCCAAGCGAAGCCAGCAAAAAATTCGTGCACAATTTTGCGAATTGCGAGTTGCTTGTGGCATCAAAAGAACGGAAGTGTCTTTGTGCCTGTGCATCTCACCTGTGCAGCTCAGCCTGTGTATCAATTTGGACGGCCACCGCTTGCCACGCATGAGCGACCGAGCCCGTGGCTTCCTTTGAGGCTTTCAGCAGCTTCACCGAGAGTTTGGACAACCCCTTCGCGTACTGAGATTCCAATTCTGACCTAAAATCAAATACAAAACACGCACGGTGTAATTGAGAACAAGTACGAGAGAAATGGAAATGCGCTGTGTGGCCGTTAAGATGTACCGTAATGTTAATTATCAGTTGTGCTTGCCATTGCTACAAGACAATGCGTAATTAAAAACTTGCATTTGCATTGCAATGCGACAATGCGAGAAGGATAAAGTTAAAATTAGAATCGAGTGAGGATTGGCGGCTACGTCTTTGTATCTTCAATATTTGACAATTTCTTACCTCTCCTGCAAAACCGACGACAAATCCTTGCAGAAATCTCCACCCTGCTTGACGAGTTTTCGAAGGTCCTCGAATTCATTCTGGCCCTGCAACAGATTTCAGAAATGTGGATTAAAACCCAGAATTGCTTGCCCGCATGCTTTTTCTTTCTAGCCCACAACTTTTCCGTGGGATCGTAAATTATAATTTCACGATTTGTTTCTTGTCCTTCCCATACTGTACCATGTCTTGTTATTTCAGCCCAGCAATTAAGATGACCCTTGCTCTTTCTACATGACAGACATGACATTTTCAACTTCAAGTTTTAGTATTACGCACAGTAATTTTCTTGTACTGCACCGCACGCGCGTTGTTCCACTTTCGAGCGACCGACGGTGACGGCGAAAGAGGCAAACTGTAAAGTAAATGTCCCTTTCACGTAAATTGCTCGCATTTCGTGCATTTGCGGCCAGCCACCTTGAATTACATTATACGCAAGCTGATTTTGATTTACTCCGCATCACGCTTCATTAATAACGCATTATTTTAACGCGCTTGCACTTGTGAGAGGAAAATCGATCCATTTACTTCACTTTCAAAAATTGCTTAATATTGTTCTTGGCTTTACATTTGACGACAAGACTTCGGCTTGGTTTGGCTCTTACATATTAATTAATAGGCGCTTTTGCTTTGACGCCGGAGCTTTTACCTGCGTAGACTTGATTCGTCGCAACGTAACCTTCTTTTCACGTGACATTTTCGGATATGCAAACTTGCACTGTAGAATTGATTCGCTTTTTGCTTTTAATTGCCCTGTCGCTCAATTCAATCTTTCGATCGTCATTCATTCGATGAACTACGGCGCGTAGCTCAATTTCTAGGAAATGAATTAATTCTCGATTCAAGTCGGCCTTGTTTGCTTATAATCCAATTCTAATTGCCCAATTGTCAGTGCCTGTTGTGATTGTAATACTTTCAGTCTCACTTCTAACTGTTGCAGTTCTGCTAGTTCTGCACTGATTAGTCTGTAAATGAGATATCAATTCACAGTCGAAGCACAGCACAGCACTGATTACACAAGAAATATAATCCAATTATTAATTACAGCACTGCACAGCTCACAGGAACAAAAACGTGAACGTCAGGCCAAGCCAAGCAAACGGCGAGTCATGCGATTCTCACAACACAGCGTCCGCGTCTCGTGTCGAAATCGGAATGTGACAAAATCACGCACGAGTCGTGCCACGATCACAGCCACGACTGAAATGACACCAAAACAATGACAATGCGAGCCTGCAACCTTGCAACAATGTCCACTGGCCACTGCACTGCTTGATGCTTAATTGAACGGTCAATGACTACACGAGAATAAAAACTCCAAAAACGGCGATTACGAAGAATAAGCAACAGCAACTTCTTCAGAGGTGACCTTTTCTCACAATGCCAAAACTTCTCTCCCACACTTTCTCAGGTATGAAATGCAACCGCACCGAAGATTCTTCGCATTTGGACTCGCGAAAATGGGTTTTTGCACTTTTGCACTGCTCTGCGACGGGGAATGTGAACTGAATTGAGCGTGGAGAGTTTCCTTAATTGCCAATTGCGCGATGGTCGGCTCGGGTGAGTGCACGACGACGACGGGCAATTGGCAATTGGTTCAATGAAGAGGGCAGGCAGACACTGCACACAAGGCAGGATTGGGTGTCCAAGGTCTTTGAATTAACTCTTCCTTTGTGCGCTAATAAATCCTGCTCTCGCTATTGACAGTGCTGACCATAATTGAGCATTCGGAGTGGATCTCGACTGGTATTTCTTCCCTTTTCGTGTTTACTGCTCGCTGCTCGGCTTAACGGTGAAATCTTCTTTTAACTGTTCACTCTTCACAAAATCTCTTAATAATGCTCGGCCTCGGTGCTTTGCTTTGCCGCTGTGTGGGACGTATTTCGAAACGACTGGACGATGATCATCAACAGGCAGGCAGGCGATGAGCACAGGGGCAGAAAGAAATTCACACTTTGTTAACTCTCGTAACGTTGTTATCGTCATCAATGTCACTCGGATGACCGAAAGACCAGAACAGAACAGTAACAACAGCACGAGCACGAAAGTTCTCTTCCTCAAGCGAGCGAGCGAACACTTTAATGACTTTATGTACTTGGCAATTCGTAATTCACAAACCCGAGCTTTTGTCTTTAGAATTTTAATTCAGTTGTTAGCATTAGTGAGAACCAACTTAATGCAGCACCACGAAAACTAACACTCCATTTACGAGTGGCGACTTTAAGGAAGTTTATGCAGATTGCAAAGCAGGCTGTATTGTCTTTCTGAGATGAAACTAGAGCAGAATGTGGCACGATGGTTCTCTGCTTGTGCTCGAGCTTGCAGTTTGTGAATATTCACAATTCTCAATTCACAATTCACAATTCACACTGCATAATTAGCCAAGTGTCTTGACTTGTATTATGCTAAATTTCCGACCGATTTCAACGCACTCGCGTGTTCGACGTGTTGTGGTGCTGTGCTGTGTGTACTTGGCTTAGTTGAAGATAAACTCATTCTGGTGCTTCATAATTCATACGGGTGATGTTCAAGGCAGAGCGCAGCTCAGTGCAGGTGAGAAACGAATACGAAATACGAAGGAAATCGCGTATTAACTTTAGCATTAAAGCTTCAATGCTGTTGCTGTTTGGTGTTTATGATTGCAGGGGGTTAGGAAATACGAAATGGGGACAAGCAGGCTACGCTACGGACACGGCTGCTGGCATAACCTACAAAAAAATACCATTGCATTGCCGCAGTCGCCTGCCTGCCATTGCATTGTTACTTGGATTGTTGTTGGGGTGAAGGCTCTGTGAGATGCTGACGAGACGAGGAAAGAAGTAAAGAAACCCGAGTTGATTGTTGTTATACGCATATGTGTAAGCCATACGTTCTGGCATTGTTACATGCCTTGACTGAGGCACTGACGGCACACTCAATTATTACAGTGCTATTGCGGCCGGCCAAGTCAAGATCAAGTTAATGAAACACAAGGCGCAGGCGAAGTAAATGAGCACAGATAACAGCGACCAGCGAAAGATGATCAATAAATTGCAGACAACATCAAAATGCTGTCATACAGTCAAAGCAATGTGGGAAATCGCCAATCGCAACCAGATCATTGCACAATGAACTTTTAACATATGCAGATTTTATTCTGCTGCAATAGGCTGCCAACCCTTAAAACAAATGCGGTGATAAAATGTAAATCATTTAATTGCAGTACAGCACAGCACAGAAGCCGCATTACTGCATCGCTCGCAGGGAAACAAGTTAACGAGACTTGAATTTAATTGGCAAGCTCACAGCGAGATGCAAGATGCAAAGTACGACGCGGCGGCCTCGCCTGCGAATGTGCGAATAAGCCAAACGAACAATGCCAAGACGTAATTCAGACAGGCAAGCCCGAAATTATCTGGCTGGAAGAGTCTGGACTAAGATCCAAAACCAAATCTAATATTGCGTAACATTTGCCAAGGTTAAAATCATTTTCTATTGTGTTGAAGCGTTGAAGCCTTTTTCCTATTCTTAAATTGTCAAGCGATGCGAACACAGACACGTCGCGGAAACTTTGCGAATAGCGAATTGTGAATTGCATGGTTTAATGCCTGATGCGTAGAAAAAGCGACCCAGACACTTGAGGCTGTCGCCAAGTTGAAGTGTTTCAAGATGGATGATGAAAATGATGATGAACTTGAGGATAAATGCCAGATTTCATTTTCTTCGTGTTCGTGTTCAAGCAGCACGCCACGCCAGCTACCAAGCCATGCAACCTCTCATGAGCTCAAAACTCAAGAGACGATCTTCTCAAAATGATCTCCAAGACTTTCTTGAAGCCGAGTAATTGCAGTACAGCCACGCAGCTAGGCGAGGCGGGCCAGAGATCATTACCGACACGGAGGAATTTGGAATCATTCAATTCACAATAATAATATTAATCACACTTGCACGACGAAGCGCCCGTAACTCGTTCGATAATTATTTGGGCACATGCACGCGTGAAATTGCAGTGCAGTCCGGCGACACAAACTTTATGAACTTCTTGGCCACGCCTCTCCGTAGCTTGAATGCCGAATGTCTGAATTCCTTCGTCATCTTCCGGCAGCTGAATTCAAGCGTGGCGTGACGTCGGTCGGCACCTTTGATTAACCCCCGCGCGTGTAATAATTGATAGTGTAATTGACAGAGTGTGACAAACAGAAACGGTAAAAGTGTAAGAGGCAATCATAAATTAATTACTCACCTGAGCAGTTTCTTGAGCACGATCTCGCACCTGTTCCACCTGATCACCGTCTCCACCGTCTTCGTGCTGCTCGTGCTCTTGGTCCAAGTCATTCGCACTGCTGCTCGCACACCTGCTATTCAGCTCCACTTCACTGAAGCCACACTGCGACTCGGTTCCTGATCGCGCGCACACGGAGCCCGACGCCGCAGTCAGCTGAGGGTCAAGGCTCCCTTTCCCAGCGCCCGCGTCTGGGGCGTGGCCGTCGGCCTGAGTGATCTTCGCAACGCCACGTGCCCGAATCCACTTCGGCCCACACCCACAACGGAAATGAAAAGGCTTCTGCAGTTTATGAATGCCATCCAGCAACACCGCCTCTCCGGAGTTTATCTGCTCCATGATCGGGTCTTTGACGCGGCGCTGATACCATGCTTCGATTCTTCGACGCATATTTCGGCCGGCGGTTCCCACGCCGAAGCCAAGCTTTGAATTTCGTGCCCTCCCACTCTTGGAGTCGGTGCCCGCAGTGACGTCAATCGTTGCTCGCCGCAGCTGCAGGCACGGCTGGCGGTGATCAGCCGTCTTGTACTCCGCCATCATCAGCTGACTCAGGCGCGCCGATTTCTGGTAGGACAAATCTTCCGTCTTCCTCCTCCGCCGACGTTTCTGAATAAACTGAATCTTGCGCGGTGGCAAATTGATGACGTGGTGAATCTTCATTTGAGAGTCCTGCTCAGGCGTCTCTGACTTTCCAACTGGCTCCATGTGGCCTTCTCCTCCTTCTAATAGAATCTCTTTTTCTTCTACGGAAGCCGGACAATTTTGAAATGTAACTTCCTTATTCGGACTTGGGCTTTTTGTTGGACTCCGATCACGGTCGCGATTTCTTCTTCGCGGACTCGGAATCGGGCACTTTTCTTCGGTGCCTGTTATTTCACTGTCTTCTTCACGCTCAAGAATCCGGTTGATTTCGGCTTCCGTAATCAAATCTTCGTCCGCGGGATCCGAATTGCGTGAATTTTTTAGAGAGGTACCAGCACGAGTTGCGGATCTTCGATATGGACTCGGCGGAGCGGTATCGGCGTTGGGTTGCTCGTCTTCCGGTTTATCGCGTGCCAACTCCGTCTCGTGTCGTTTGCCAAGTTCTAGTTCACGTCCAAGCTGTTTACTTGGAGCCATAACCGGGCAATGAACTTGCACATCGACGATTACGGTCTCCATCTGTGTCTCTATCATCTCGATTCTCTCCTCGCGTTCTATTTCGAGTATCGTTCGGTTTCCGCGTCCGCATTCTCCGAAATCGATTTCACGCTTCGACTTTAGGACAGATTCAAGTTCGTCTTGCAGCCGAACCCGCTGATGCTGACTTTTGACGACCTGATCTCCGTCGGCAATGAGATTCTGATTTCGCTCACGTTCGTGAATCCGTTGAGTCCTGAACTGGACAACATCATAAACTGGAACCAGAGTCTCACTTTTCTCACCGCAACTGCGGTGCGGGTCCATGTTGGAAGCATTCGCCGGTACATTTTCGTAGTGCAGCTTGCCTCTGCCTCGCTCGCGATACTTCTCCAGCAGAGTTTTCGATTTGGGCGGAATTGGAGGAGGAAAAGTCACTGCGTGCACGCTGGCCAACATTTTTACGGCCTTTAATGCGACTATGCGGCTTTGTGCCAGGAAATTATTGAATTTGCGAATTTTTCCACATCACTTAAAGCGATGAGTCTTGACGTGCACTCCCACGCAAGAGCACGTGCACTGACAAAGATAATTTGAATTGTTAATTAGCTGGCAAATCGCAGTCGCTCTTCACAGCGAAGAGAGCTACGCGATCCTCAGCGAATTATGAAGTAGAACAGAACTGAACTTGGACTGCCGGCAGTTAATTGAGTTGTTGACTTGCCTCGGCAGACGCAACGCGGCCGCCCTTGCCAGAGTATGCAATCGGGAATTCGTCCGAGGCATAATTAAGTTGTCTACACGAGCCCCAGACAGGGACTGACTTCGTGCGAGATAAATCTGGTCTTGATCTTGGTTCTGCTGGTTTTTCATTTCCATTTCATTACCCCCTCAAACTCAGCACTCAGAATTCATGTTCATATTCAGCTGGAGCTAAACTATAAAAACGTGAGCAGGGAGTCTATTTTTGTATCTTCTGGACAGCAACACGAAACATGTAAAACGAGTTGAGGAGGAATGCAAGTATGCAAGTGCATGTTATGCAATCTCCCACGCACCGTTATCTCATCTCTCCACCATCGAGTAGATGAGCACTGTTTTGACTTTCTACAAGATCACAATATGTCAAATTGACAACGAGAACATCCTTCGCAGCATTCTGAAGTCTTTTCCCTGTAGACACGTAAGCGGACGGCATTTGCCGCATCCGGGCATCTTTTAATCTTTCCTTCTTGACATGAAAGATAAAACACGATCTCGATCTCATTTCCTTCCGGTTTCTGCCGGCAAACAAGGGACTCCATTCTCTGTCCGCTGTCCTCTACTCGGAAGCGAGAACGGCTCCATTGGGTGTATACGTTGCATATTTGACAAGTTGGCGTATCCAAAATATTTATTATATACTCCCGTTCATTGCGAATATTCGTTTTCCCAATCCCAATAGAATGCTGATTCTGAATATCGTATTATAATGGCAATGCTGCAGAAGATGCAGTGCAGATGCAGTAGAGCCATGAGCGGAGCCGAGCCCGAAATGATAGATTTGAAAGTTGAGTGCAGTGACTCAACTCTCAATAGCACCAGCAAAAAACGGCAGCAGCACGTTTAATGACGTATTTATTTACGTTCGGTCTTAAACAGTTTCACAAATTGTGAGTCATCGCATATTCGCAAATATAAGTCAGCATGCCAGATGGACAGTTTGCAATTCAATTGAGTATATAAAGAGTTTGGTCAAAGTGTGTTCTATTTAATTAGGCTAGCACCATAATTTAAGGTGTCCAAATACTCGTTCATTATTTATACGAATTCCCACCTTGTTATCGACTGTGCTTCATCTTTATCAGTTTATCCGATCCACAAACTTCACCGGGAGCTGTGCAACAGGGATTCCAAGGCGTTACTTTACTGATCTTGGGTAGATTCTTAGCTAAAAAGACATACAAACGACAGAAGACGAACTTAATATTTGCTCACTAACCACTTCCACATACAAATACTGAACTCTGAACCTCCATCATCATAAATGGTGAACGAAACAGCACTTAAGATGGATTTCGAGCCTAAGTCGTCGAATAATAACCGGAACAAGAATACGGCCTCGGTCACAGGTGATCAGATTACTGGTAAATCGGACTCAGGCGTCAAGCACAATGTTGTGAATGGTTTGGGTGATCCAAATCAGGCAAGTTTGATTAAAATTGCTCTTAAACTCAATCAATGTAGGACATAAGTTTTGATTATGATCATTTTTGGTTCCAAAGGACAAATCCTACTTGCCAGACTTAAAGTACATTTGCTTCTACTTGCCACACGTCGACACACTCAACGATGTCAAAGTAATTCAAGACTGGAGTGATCTCATGGAAATCTATCGCGATGATCTGAAATGGTTGCTCACCCTCCCGCATAACCAATTCTGGTCAGTGATGACTTGTTCAAGTGAAATCTCGTCTCAAGTACTTGACTCGTTCCTGAACTCTGCGCCAAGATTTTATCAGAGTGAATTCGATATTTACCAAAATCACCCAGTCATTGGGCCTCTCTACAAATGTATTTATTCGCTGGTCTTCCGAATCTACATGAGACTGTCAATCTTCAAAGAAAGCAAGGTATTTTTCAGTTGATTGACCTGATCTGCTTGAGCAATTAATTGGTAAGAACAATTTCACTTTTACAGGAAGACCACATGACCCAGGAAAATTGGGCTCAACTCCTGAGTGAGCACAATCTCGTCGAGATTCAAAAACTGATGGACTTATGTGCCTTGTACGAAAACGGTGAGAATTCGATTCTTCCGAAAATGATCGAGAACCTATTTCGTCGTATTCCGCGTCAAGAAGACAAACTTAAAGCGTACATTAGCGCTCTAATTTCAAGAGTTACGGACTTCGGGAGAGAAATCAAAGACAAATTAGACAAGAAGTTTACGATTGATGAGTGGAATTTGCGCGAGCACGAAGAATTACTGAATGCGATCATGAATATTGTCATCTCACTTTGCAAATTCCTCAAGATTTATCCAGCAGCGTGCGCCCACTTCCAAAAATACGTTAATGTGTACGTTCAAGTCAAGACATAACATTTCATAAGTTTGCTTAAGTATTATTAGACCTTTATTCATTTTTTGGAACAGCGTTGGCAAATCTTACGAGCTTAATATCCACTTTTGGGAGAAAGTCGTGGTTCAGTCGCTTCCCGTGCTTGAAACTCAAGTCCATGTTCTACGTGTATACTTCTTAAGACTGGTTCGCCAAATTCTTGCAACGCCGACAATTCTTAGTGTCAAAACTTCCGAAGAGTAAGTTCCAACTAAATCCAGGCCATGGCCAATGCATTTAGTCTTTTATGTGCTTTTCAGCCTAAAGATCGACGATTACTTTGCTGCTCTATCCGCCTTCCTGGACACTAAATTAATTCTGCTGGACTACGAAAGAGCGTACCCGTTCAAACGTGATATGCAGACATTGTTGAGCCGAGGAATTGTAATGTAAGCCAGTAATCGAAATCTCGAGCATGTCCTGAGGTCCTGAGCCCTAATTGCATTCTTCACGTCAGTGATGAAACTCGCATCGAGTACCTCTCCAATGCAATAGCTGACCATTTCGAAGCGAACGGAGAAAAGTATTTGGAAGAGAAAATTGTTACCGATCCGTTGTACGATCCGAATTTTGACCGGCAGCTGCTCGGGGCTTGCTCGCTGGATGTTGTTGGCGTGGAACTCAAATCCTTAATTACTCAAGTGAAGGATTTGCTTCCAGACTTGCCGGATGTCTACGTTGAAGTAAGTCCAGCCTGCATTACACTGGCAGTTTGATTGTCAATTGCCAGCTAAACTACTTTCTCATTTTCCAGGTGTGTCTGAAGCATTTCGGCTTCAACCCTGAGACCACAATCAATGCTTTGCTGGAGGGGAATGTTCCTGAACATCTCAACAAGTACCGGGACGAAGAATATATCAAGGCCCACCAAGGTTTGACAACGGCTGTTCAGATTAATCACGATCCAATCAAGGACAACTTGCCCGGCTCCATCTTCAGTCCCTCCGAGGTTTCGTACGAGGCCGATGCACCGATGACCTTCCTGAAAAATAAAAAGTAAGAAATCAGCGACTTTGTCTTGTCTTGAGGCAAATTTTATTCATGTGCAACTATTTGTGACAGGAACCGAGAAGATCAGAGTCAGGAAACGTTTTTTGAAGAAAGCAAACTGCTGAAGCAGCGGATTCTTCAGAATTTGGAGGCGGACGCCCAGGCGAGGGCGAAGGAGCAGGAAGGGCTGACAAAGCCAAGGCCTGCGGTTTCGGTTTCGGTGCTTCCAAAAATTGAAAACGACAAGTCGATTCCGTACGTGGACGACAGTCTACTGCCGTCATACAACGAGGTCATTGAGTACAACGACGAGTATGATGACACGTACGACGAGGCGGGCATCGGAATGACAGAGCCGGACAACGTGCTTTTTAAGCCATTGAATCGGAAGGCAGTAGAGGAGAGTTCCAAGCAGGACGAAGATGAAGACGGCGTCGAGGACTCATCGAGCGGCCAAGGTCCTTCTAAGCCGGGCTCGGGATACCAGAATAAGGGGTTCCGACCTTTCGAGGCGTTCGTCGAGAATCCGGAAGTGGTACGCGCCAGGATGGAACAAAGACGTGAGACAAAGTATCAGAATCAGCATCGGAATCCACCTACTCAGAGAGACGTAGTCGGTAGGTGTTAATAATTTTGTAATTTGTATTCTTCGCAATTTCGTCACTGTACAATTCGGATTCTTCACTCTAGGCCGGGCTAAAGGACAGGGTCAGGAGAAGGACGTGCTACTAAATCGACGACACAAGGATCAAGCGGGAAGCCACAATCGACGAAACAGATCAGATTTTAAACGAAAGGAATTTTAAAAATCTTTGTCGCTTTTTCTTGAACTAGAAAGAAGTTTCCCAACCACAAGCTCCAATTCTGCTTGAAGCACACTGCGCTTAATCTGTAACCTCTTTCTTTTAGTGTTTTCCGCAAATTGTTAAGTACTCCATTTCCATTTCGAACTGACTTTGACTTCTTGACTGAACGTGTTAATGAAATGTTCAACTAAACAACTAAAGCCAAGCCACATCGTCCACATTTGTGAAGTCCTGGATTCCAGTTTCTGGAAGCTGTCTCTCTGTTCTTAGCTCTTAGAAATAATTCCCCTAGTTAGATTCATTAATTTATCAACGAACCCATGCTATCGAAACGTTTGTGATACAATAAACTAAACTTCTCCACTTCGAATGCCCTCTTGTGCTTCTCTTTCTTAGCTTAAAATGCTGGGGCTGGCACGGCCAATTGCGGAATTGCGGTGCACACACGATGGCATAATTTTACAATTTGCAAAGTACGAGGTACGGCGCGACACGGCAGTACGAGGTGCGAATTTCTTTGTACACAGGGCAGTTTGTTGTTTGTTAGCGCAATTCAGGCAATTATCGGATTATTTGCGCTCAATTAACTAGAAAAGTGCCAAGAGCAAGACGAACCGATGATGTGCCTTGCGATCGCTTGAACGATCATGAAGTGAGGATGAAGTTGAAAATTTCATCTACATAATCAGTCTTGGTTGTTGTCCTGTCTGGTTCACTCTGTAAAGAAGAAGTCAAGATGTGCGCCGTAATCCAAATTGTTCTCGTGCTAATTTCTCTTTTCATATTCGTTAATGTGAAGAACGTGGCTTCGGTCCCAGTCTTTGAAGAAGGATTCGGCAGCAGGTGTAAATCCGACCTGGACTGCAACAAAACCTCGAATCTCGTCTGCAATCCGAGCACAAGCCTTTGTGAGTGCGACCAGTTCACTTCCGTCTGGAACCAACCAGCCAGAGTTTGCCAGACGCGTGTCAATTTCCTTTGCGAGCCAGGCAAAGGCGCGTCAAACTGTGTCAAGAATGCTGAATGCCTGCCTTTGTCGTCTTACCTGCCTCTCGCGCCTGTGGTGGACAATGGAAACGGGCTCAAAACTGTGGAGTCTCCGTTTGGGCCGCAGCTCGGGGACAGCGAAACTGGAATTTACCTGTGCACTTGCGCCAGCGGGTTCGTCGAAGACGTGGGTGGAGGCCATTGTCTGCAGCTAAAACGGTTCGGAGAATCTTGCGATCAGTCAGACACTGGCAACGGCACCAAGAGCTGCGGACCACAGCGATCGGAAGTTAAGTGCATGAACGGCACCTGCCAGTGCCAGTTTGGGGCCCTGGACCAGTTTTACGACGGCGAACTAGAGAGATGCGTCTCTTTTGATGGAGGAGTCTGTTCGAGTTCCTGCGTCCCGAATGCCGCTTGTGTGGACGTCTTCCAGAAGGACTCGGATGGACAAATCAGTTTCCCGTTAGAATCACTTGGACTCCAGTGCGAATGTTTACCCGGATTCGAGAAGTCGGCAGGCAGACTGTGCCAGCAGCAAAAAAATCTGGAATTCACAACAGACTCGGATAATTAGCCGGATTAAATTTTGCTCAGCTCGTTTTTTTCTTGGACTTTGCCGATTTTTACACATTTATAGCTTCTTATTTCCTAGTTCCTTTTCAACTCAACTACTTTTAGGCGTCGAAAGGAATGAAAATCGCAATCAGGCGTCGAAGAAAGGGTTCACATGAGGCATAAGAACTAGACTTTTGTTTTATTCAAGCCATAAAAAACGCAAGCAGTAGTAAGCTTAATGTTTGTCTTCTTTAAGCCCTAAGCACTTGTCTCGTCCCAGGCGTCAGAGTCGTCGTCGCTCGACCCAGAGTCACTATCCGACATTTCCACTGCGACGCGACGTGCCAGGATCGAAGCAACATCGTGATAGCTCGAGGGTTTCTCATCGGCCCTCACATCATTCCGGGTCTCAACCTTTCTCAATTCAATTCCTGTGTAAATCACCACAGCAGAATTAGAATTACAATAATTACACACGCTTCGTAAAAGACAAAGAAGATGATTACCGTCTCGTATTGCTTTCAGAAGCTCCGATCGTCCATCTCGAACGACGGGTGCGGGTTTGTGTATCATTGGTTTTGGCTTGTTCATCTCGCCGTTGTACACCGGCTGGTTAATGTTCATGCCAGCTGCACCAGCGCTTGGAGGCGGTGGTGGAGGAGGTGGCGCCGCAATGTTGTGGTTCGAGAATACGTCATCGTTTGGAATGTCCGGTGGCGGAGGGAGCGGCAAGTCGTCGTGCACCGACATGCACGGCGCCTGGTGCTCATAGCTTTCCTCGTCCAGTGGCGGAGGAAACATGTTGCCCTGATCCACCGCAGGGTCTTCCTCTGTTGGCAAGGGCGGCGGAGGAGGAAGCGTCGTGCGTGACACTTTGACCATGTCCCTTGGAGACTGCCTCATATTCGACATCCTCATGTTCATGTTCGGCGGACCATTGTTCTGAACGCCATTATTGGGCCTACGCAATTATGGACAGGAATTCGTTTGATTATGGACGGAACAGTATTGATTCAGTCAAGAACAATTAACTAAAAGTTCATAACGTCGTCCCATTGCATTCACTTCACTGAATAAATGCACGATAAGATTGCTACTTAGATCTAGCTACATCGAAAGCAGGGTTCATTCCATCAGGTCATCACTTACATATACGAATCAGTGGACGGAGGCGCAGGCGGCGGTTGCGACGGTCGGTAACCATTCACGATGCTTTTAGCGTTTCTACTATTGTAGCTGGGACTACCGTAACGCTGATCGTCAACTTCGCTAGCGTAACTGCGTTGGTGCATTTCATACTGATACTGCTCCGTCGTGCCCAAATTATATCTAGCAAAAGCCAACGAAACGAGACATTGCAATTGCAGGCAGTGACATTCACAATAACTACATGCGAGACTGAACTGAAACTGATTATGGAACGGGACTACAAAATTAATTGTACGAGAACAAGACGACTATGAGCTTTACGAAAGTGGACAAGACAGAAGACCTATTTTATCAATTCATAGCGAGCTAATATCGAGTCGCATGCAGTCGTCTCACCTGTAATCAATTTGATGATTATTGCCATCGTATTCCATCGTCGGAGTCCTGATGAACTGCTCTGGTCGTCTGGCACCCGCAGACATGCTGTCTCTGCTGTCGATGGGCGAGTTTGACATTTTCTGAAGAAAAATTGCAAATTAAGAAAAAAAAGGAAGGTTAATTCAAATCTTCGAAGCTAAAACCTTCAACGTAACTGTACTTTGCTTACTTGATTGGGAGGAGTCATGATGACTTCACCTTGCTCCATCGCCATGTGCCGCTGTCTTTCCCTCGTACTGTGCGGTGGGCGTACCCGCTTCTTGTGTCGATTTTGTCCATCATTTTTCAATTTGTGCGGCTGAAAGTCAAAGGCGTGTATTTAACAAAGACTGTTGTTAGATACTAATTGAAAGAAAAGACGATTAATTATTATTTATAGTTCTAGCATCTAGCACAAAAAACCGAACAGAGAGAGCAAATGTCCGCCAACCTCAGCCTCCAACTAGGCAGCATGTTTAAAGACAGAATTACTTCATTTTCAATTTTTACAGCCATCTGTAAAATTCTGTTCTGATAGTCCTGAGTGAAAGTTCTCTAGTTCCCTTTGCTCAGGAATTGTCGACTACGACAGAGTTGAATTTTAATTTTGACAACAATACCTTCTTGTTCTTATCGATCACTCTCTCGGTGTCCTTCAGCATCTCCTGCCTCCACAAATCAAAGAAGTAGCTTGGATCCGTGTAAAATTTGAGCCCATCTTTGCCATCGTCTCGGTACACATTAAGCTTGTCCAGTGGAGGAGGTTTATCGCACAAATTGAACCTTTTCTCCATAGCCGGTGGCAGTGACTGACGAGAAACAACTTGCTGGTTAAAATTGAGTGAAGAAGAAAACGGCTTGGTGTGCAGGCTTTCTTGCATGGAAGCTGTGAACAATTAAAATAGTCATTAACGTAATTAACGGTGACAAGCGAAAGCATACACATTTTTTAGCTGCAAATACTTACACTCATCTTGTACAGAGTCAATCACCCCAACTCGAACAGCAAGCCGGTCGATTCGAGCTTGGAGGTTACTCGCTCTGGTCGCAATTTCGCTCCCAACTTTGATCAGGTCGAGAAACAGTTCTTCTGCGTGGTGTGACAGCGATGACAGTTGGCGGATGATGTTGGAGAGCGTCCCATTCGCAACAGCCTCCAAGTCATTCTGAACAGGAAATCGTTCCGGAAGTGTTCCACGACTTACGTGGACTGGTTCAACAGTTCTCAGCAGGAGCGGCATCGCAACTTTTCAGTTATCGACCAGCTTCGATTGAGTTTCGATCGCAATCAGTCCGGCAGTTTCAATTATATGGCACTTCAAGTCTTGACGTCTTGCTTGAGCTTGTCTTCTATTGATTATTGATCAGTTTATAAATACGATTATGAAGCACGAACTCGCAGTAATGTTAAGATTATTAAACAAAACTCGATCTAAATCACAAATTACGAAATTACTTATGAATTAATTCACGATATTTGACAATTACAATTGCAAAGTTCGATGCCTGGATTCTGCATAGTAAACAGGAACAGCTTATAAAATACGCTGGGAGGCTTGTGTAATTTTACGAGATGAACTCGGGAAACGGGAAAGGGGTGAATTGCCAAATGTATCCTCATTTGACTCAATAAAATTCAATTCTACGGCATTTGTACGCTTCTTTGCCACACCTCAGTACATAATGCAGCAGCCAAGCCGCCGAACGAACGCCACCGCCGCCGCCGCCGCCGCCTGTGAGTGAGATGAGACAGGAGAGCTACGGATGATGGCGCAGATGCACGAATCTGAGAGCGACCATGCTGCTTGCTGCTGCTCTCGTGAGTGAAGCCATTTCTCGTGCACACGCATACGGTACAGCCTAGCCGGTGTATAGTGGAATAGTAGATGGTCGAGCGGAGAACAGATTTCGAGTCGAAATTAACTTTGTGATTAGTGACAAGTTAATTGTTAATTAGGATTGGTGTTTTAGCGATAAAAATTAAGTTAAAACCATGTCGGGGCTCTCCAGCAAGGTAAGTCAACATGAGGAGTTGAATTGTACCCACGAATCGCGCTGTTAACTGGAATGGTGTTAATTTTCCTGTCATATTCGTTCGCAGCCTATTAAGATCGATGGAGCCGGGCACATGATGGGTCGCCTCGCGGCAACTGTTGCTAAATCTGTCCTGGAAGGAAACAGAGTGGTCGTACTTCGGGCAGAACTCATCAACATCTCCGGAAACTTTTACAGGTGAGCATTCTGTCTTATTCCTTTGATGCCTAAAGCGTAAGGCACAATTAATAGCTGTCACCGGGATCACTCGCCGCTGTTGTCAAATTGATTGTCATTTTCTAATTCACTTCGATGTTGTTTTGTAGGAACAAGCTTAAATATCTGGCGTTCCTCCGCAAGAGATGCAATGTGAACCCAGCTCGTGGCCCATTTCATTACCGTGCTCCATCTGAAATCTTCAAGCGAACAGTTAGAGGTAAATTATCGTCATTAACTCATTTTTGATCATGAGCACACAACTGATTCCTTTGATTTTACGATAAATGTATTCGTTTGTCTGGGCAGGAATGGTGCCACACCGAACCGAGAGAGGAAAGGAGGCTCTGAAGAGAATGAAGGTCTTTGAAGGGATTCCTCCACCGTATGACCAGAAGAGACGCGTGGTTGTTCCGCAGGCAATGCGTATCATGTGCCTGAAACCGGGACGCAACGTAAGACCAAATTTTACGCATTATCTTGTGCATTTGGCAGTTTTCTGCGCGCCTGCTTGTTGACTGTGCCAATCTCGTATCCCGTGCCGTTGCATGAGCAAAGGCTAAACGTGCTTCATTTCATTGCGTGCAGTACTGCTACCTGGGGCGCCTGGCGGAGGAAGTTGGCTGGAAGTACCACTCTGTGGTCAAGACCCTGGAGAACAAGCGACGAATGAAGAATGCTGTCCGCGAGAAGAAGCGCAAGCTGAAGAGGAAGTTGACCCAGACGGCTTCATTGAAGATCGCGAAACAGGCTAAAGTATACAATGATACTATTAAGAAGCTTGGTTATTAATTCCTCTTGATTAAAGTGTTTGTTTATGGAAAGAATTAACAAATTAATACCGTGAGTTTATTACGATACAGCGAGATATTTTATTCATACTTTCGTCAATTTAAAAATATTCAGGGTACAACACAGAGTACGCTTAGCTAACTTAACTCATTTAAGTTTTAACTGATTAATTTAGTTGGAACTGTCCGAGTCAGAGCTTACTTTACGTTCGACTTCATTGTTTCGAACAATCGTCAAGCTGGATTTGTTCTTCTGACCCTTCGACAAAACGGCGATTTCTTTCTGCAACTGCTTCACTTTCATGTTTAGAGTATCGACCTTCTGATCGAACTCGCGCTGTACGGTCTTCAACTTGTTTCTACATTCACTTTCAGTTGTAAAGTTGGCTGCCTTCAACTCGGTTATCTGTCCATAAATCAATCACATTAGCTTAATCCCAATTCTCGCCACTAATTAGCTGTTAGGTCACCTGGCGATCCTTCCCAAAGATTTCCTTATCCTTCTGAGCCAGCTGGCGCTGCAGATTAGCAATTTGTTCACGTAATTGAGTTAGAGCCACGACGTGATCCGAAGTTGTATTTTTGGGCTCCTCCTTCTTCCCATCGTGTCTGCCTTGCTTTGATGGAGGTGGGCCCCAGATTGGCTCCTCAACTTTGGTCACGTCCACGCGCTGGGGTCTCTTGTCATAAATTTTTCTGAAATTTCAAAGTTTTCTTTCCGAAACTATGCCATAGTAAAGCAAGCACTACAATTTTTTAGGTTCAACTCACCGATGTTCTCGGCTTCTCGAATTGGAACCAAGCTTTACGTGAGAATGTCTGATTGGATCTTTAGTGAGTTTAGTTTTGAGTAGTGCACGCTTAAAGCTCAGAGTACACAGCCAGCACAACAATTTGCCATCCACCTGCTCAGATTAGCACTCAGTTATTCAGTAAAATCTTAGCTCGTCCAACACCCGCCAAATAATGTAATACCTTTTTGTCTTCATCCTTTCGATCGAAGGCGCATTTTTGCTTGCACGCCTCGCAGTTGACCGGAGGCCCGTACTTGCGTTCAGAGACGGTACAACGTTGGCACTTTTGACCAATAAAAGCTGCAATGATGTTGCAGTACTCGCAAGCAGATGGTTTCCCAAATGTCCTGACATTTTGCTCACATTTGGTACAAATGGTTTTAGTGGACCCTTTGCTGCAGTTCAAGTAAGATTAGGATTAGAATTTCCCGTAAAACGTCGAGGACCTGTTCTTAAGGTTTATATTCTCACTTGGGTTGCTGGAACTCCGAGCGGCAATACGTGCACTTCACAACAGGGAAAGCTCCACGACACTCCTACAAAGAGAGAACACACGTGACTCAGCTGCACGCCAACTTCAGACGCTACTTAGATAATTAATATAATTAACTTACATGGCACAACTGGGCCCCAGCAGAAAGTTCTTCGAAGGGATAGCGAGTGTAGCATCGGGAACAAGCAAACAAGTTGGCGTTCACTGCAGACATCACTCCAATATCAATATCACTGAAATCACTGAAGAATTAAGCACTGAAAGATGATTGCTTCTTTTCCCACGCAGCCGAGTAGAACGAGATCAGTAGATCGAACAGCACAAAGGACAGCTGCTGTGAATTAATTCAAAAGTTATTTAAGTTAAGTTGTGCTTATTATGCTAGTCTAACTTAATAATTTGCAACTTACCTTAAATCAATTAAATTAATTGTACGTATCCCCCAACTAGCGACGGAACACACTTAATAAGGTAACTGTTAAAGACTTTGAAACAGGTAAGTTAATAAATAACGGAGATTTAAATTAAGTTTGATTTCGAAGAAATTGACGACAGATTTGCGTTTCAAATGCTACCGACTAAAGTCCGTCTCGACTGCCGAGTCTGTACGATACTTTGCTTACGATAGACTTTAGCTAACGGAGTACGAGTAAGACGTAGCCTACAACGGAAGGTGGATAGATGGTAGCAAGCAGCGAGCCGAGAAGAGAAGCACACAGGCAGGCGTAAGAAGACAAGGCAAGAACAGAGGAAGCGGCACTTTGCTTCTCTCAACGCAGCCGCATCACCATTTTCAGCATCGACTCCCAAGCAAAGCACCAAATCCAAACGCCAATCCTAATTTGTTGCGCGTGGTTAATCAAGCCAAGTTTATTCTTAAAGTAAAGTTGCAATCGCAAGTTGAGCACTTTGGTTAGCGAACTTAGTGACAGAACTAACTTGGAAGGAGCGAAGGTGCTGGAGGAGACGTCATTGGGAGGAAGCAGCAAATAAAGGTAAAGGTAAGGCAAATTAGTCAATTTAGTGCTAGCGAAGTGCAGTATTCTTATTATTGAAGGTATCCATTGATAAATGACTTGATTTTCTTACAGCGTTAACAGCGATTAACCCAAGTTTCCAATCAATTGAAGCCGGAGGCAGACCCAGCAGGAAGAAATGTCACACAAGGATCTGAAAAGATTGTCGTCGGCGTATTACAGGAGGGGTAAGTTGCAGTAGGAAGCTTGCGATAAGAACGAGATGATCAGCCATAAATATTTCGCGTATAATCATTCGTTGAATGACTTGCCACCTTAATTGTGGATGGGCTCACGCTCCTCCGATTTCAATTTTCAACGAGCATTTAGCATTTACCTCAGCATTAAGTGGTGCGCATAGGCACAGCACAAAAGCTAGAAACTGAAACTTTCTAGGCCTCACATTGACATTGACGAAATTTACGATGCTCCACGTCATGTATCCTATCATCTGCATTCCTATACTCTAACCCTATCCCTGCCCAAAATCCTATTACGCTCCACCCACAATCACATCAAAATGCTTCGAGTTGGATAATCACTGATTGGGAAATGCACAAGATTCTTACGGCGAATGTCTGGCGAGTTTGGCCCCTCCAGTTTACAGCAAGTCGAGCCGCTGTTTTTTGATCACGAAGCTTTGAAGCTCGGAAGCCATCGAGTTATCTGGCTCCATACTGAAAGTCGATTTCAGTAGATTATCGCCGTCAACAACACTCCAGACTGTCCAGACTCAAAATAGAAAATATTCATTTGTTGTTTCGTCTCCTCGTCACCAGAACCTCATCATGTAGACCGGAGCCGCGATCGGTACTACGGAACAACCAGCGAGAGATACCACGAAGGGTTGAAGCCCCACAGCAGCACTCACAGCTCGTCCAAAAGCCATGTAAACCCTCATACATTGTCAATTGTCATTAACCAAGCCTTCGTTTCAGCCTGTGAACATTAATTTGCATACTAAATCGAAATTATCCATGATGCATATGTACAGTATTTGTCAACAACAAGTTCGTCCTCGCATCGGTATGCTGGATTATCTTCTTCTGGCGGTGGAGCGTCCAGCAGCGCTCGTCGACACAGCTACCACCCACACAGCAGCAGCTCTCATCTGGACTATCATCACGACAGCGCTCGGGGAAGTGGCGCCGCCCCGTCGTCGAGTTCACATTACTCCCGAAGTGGAAAAGTAGCTCCTTCCAAGTATTATCACGAACGAAGTCCTGGAAGAAGCGCAACCGCGAGCGCCAGACGAGTGCCGCCTCCACTCACGCCACCACACCACCACATTGCTCCGTTAATGAAAGTGCGGCCGACATCACCTTCGTCGCGGTAACTGTAACCCTCTTCCTTCGATTTGATTGATTTTGATCGCAAGAAGTACAGAAGTAGATTCAACTTTCATGAAGATCCTTCCTTACTGTCTTATCAGTTTCTTTCTTTTCGCATCTCCCGTGTCCTGGTTTCGGAATTTGACGTCTGACTCTTAATTCGAATACGAATGATCTTAAACTTGATCTTGGCTTGCAGGTACCGTCGAGCCCCGCCCGAGGACCATCACCACTCCTCGTCGTCCTACAGGGCTCCTGGCCACGGGTCTTCTTCACGCGACTACAAAAGAAGCAGCGGCAGTAGCAGGTTGGATGAAGATTCAAGAACAGATAGGAAGATACGAAAGCGGGCTTCAATTCCGGAGGACGAGTAAGTTCTTGTAATCAGCGTTCGGGATTCTGGTATCCGTTCCGGTGTTTGAGTTTGTTGATTGGCTCACGAAGGTCCACCGAAGCTAAAAAGAAGAAGGACGTTTTGGAGGACGGGAGCACAATAGTTGATGAAGTCACCGGCGACGGTGAAGATGAGGCTGAGGGTGAAGGAAACGAGGAAGCGGTGAAGAGTGCTGACGCTGAAAATGAGAATAGCAATGGAAAAGCGAAGCAGGAAGAAACTGCGAGCAAGGACGAAGGGAAAGGCGAGGGCGAGGCAACTCGGCGGCAGCGCGACCAAGATCGGGCAGCCCAGGCCAAAATGCTGCTTAAATTGTATTGCCCGTACTGTGACATGAGCTGTGTGACTTTGCGCGTAAGTAAATGACGATTTACACCAGCGACTTTCAGCGCAATTAATTTATTTCTTCGTTGCAGGAATTTGTTTACCACACGAAATCGTACCATCACACAAACGAAATGACCAAAGTTGTGGGAAGCATGAAGAAAAAGTTGGGGCAGCTCAGAGTGACTCAGCGTGAAGAGCAGAATGAACTGGAAAAGACGGAGGATAAGAAGGACTTGTCCGACACATCGTCGTATTGCAGGGTCTGTGAGCTGAATTTCCGAACTGATCCAAAATTACATGAGACTCAGCCTCTCCACAACGTAAGTCAGACCGCAGTACAGAATCTCAACTTTTCAGCTGTTGACGTCACTGGGAGCTGGATTTAACCTCTGATTTTATCTCGAACTTTCTAGAAACTGAAGGCCCTTGTCGATCGCACATGCGAAGTGTGCAACATTCAGTTTAAATTTTGGAAAGTATACATTTACCACGTGGTTGCACTCGAGCACGTCAAGCGCGTCGCTCTGCAAGAGGTCAGCGAGAGGGAGGCGAAGGGAGAGTGTATCATTAAGGGAACGAATCTTACCGAAGAAGAACTCGGTAAGCTATTCTTAATTTATGAGAAGCCTTTGAAATTGCGATCAGTGTATTAGACTAGGGCTAACTTTCATTTGCTTCGCCTTTTTACATATTGCCCTTAGGAATGGATTTAATGGAACAGCGAACCGTTTTCTTCTGCAACGCGTGCGCGCGTTATCTGCCGATTCGGGATAGTCCGGACGAGACGAAGGCACGCCACTGCATGAGCATCGGGCACATAAAACTTGTCGACGAGTACCGACAAAGTGTTCGACGTGCTGAGAGGAGAAAGCTGGCCAGTGAGGCTAAGGAGAAGGAAAAGAAGGCGGAGGCTGGTAGTGGCGGCGGCGCCGACGAGTCCGACGCCAACAAAGGCGCTGATACGGTGGGAGAGAGGAACGTCAACTCCGACGATGTCGACGTCGATCAAGGACAGGTTAAGAACGAGACCGGGCAAGAGGAGGATGAGAGACAGGAGGAGCAAGAGGAAGAGAACGAGGAGGAAAACGGCTCCGAGAGCATTGAGCGGATGGTAAAGGAGGAGGTGGACGAGGACGAGATTCAGCTGCACGCGGAAGAGGATGACTCCGTATCGGCCAACTCTTGTTAAAGGGTGGAGCGCGAAGGCAGCCCGACTGGAAGCCAGCACAACTTAATTTTGAGTGACAGAATTTGTGTTTCATATGTTCTTGTATTATGAATGAATTTCGTCTAGCCGTTAAAAGAAAAGCTAATATGGAGTTAACTGAATAAAGCGTGTTGCAGATGTAAAACAATAATAATTCTTTCTTTCACTATGTCTCTGTTGCCGTTACAAGTTTAATAAATTAATGTGGTCAAACACACATGCTAAATTGTACTTGGACTACACTAAACGCTACGCTAAATATTTTTCTAGGACGTAAAAAAGAAGATTGTTAAAAGTTCCCCTGAGTCGAGTGTGTACGTACAAAGTCCAGTGACGAAGGTTGGTTGTTTGGTGTGAAGTGCGTGCGTGAGGTAGACGATGCAGGAGTTTGTTACGTTACGGTATTACACTGTACGGTAAATGTAAATGTGAGCAGTTTCTTTTTACAAAGTTTGTACTGTTAAACGCCTTGAAGAAGGCACACACATGCTTAAACATTAAACCTGCTTACACTCTTGCTATTAAAGTTACGACAGTTACAAGCTAAAACTTTGTTCAGGTACTGTTTAGGATATTTTATGTTATCTTGCCTAACATAAAGTTCCGAATTTAATTCTAAGCAGAATTCAAATTCACCCGTAGTCGCATTTGGTTAAGAAGAAGTCCAACCCGGCTGACCCTCGCCTTTCAGGCAATCACGAATTTCCTGAGTAACAAATCAACAAATTAAATTAAATTCTATTCAAATTAAAACGGTTCAAGCTCGGATGAGAGGGAGATTTGTGAGACACTTACCTCGGGGCCCGCTTTCTAGATCAGCGTCTCTTCTTCTGGCAGCATTTGTGTTAGCGTTACAATTTCGGGATACCTCGCCTCCGCGCCCGTCACCGTCGTCTAAAAGCGGCTCGCAGACTTCGTGTATGGCACCGTTCGCGTGACGCCCCTTCGTGTCCAGAACGTCGCCCATGGGGCCAAAGACCTTCATCTCGATCGTGGCACTGTCGACAGTATCTTTCCCCACGGCGCTTCGGTCGTTCGAATATGAGGCTGCACGAAGAATTAACCCCACCATCAACGATTGATGACACAATGGTTAAGCTGACTTAAAACTTACTTCTGGTGATCATTGCGAAGCAGCGATTTCTCCAAATGAGGATCGCAGAACAAATTAAGATGCTTATTAATCCCAAGACAGTCCCAAATATTAAACCTGTTTAAAGGCAAGAAAGATGGCACATTAATTCATGACGCATTCTACTTTTTAATTAGTTCTTACCCAATTGCTGCGGAGAAGTGCCTGGGAAGAAATTGCCGGAGCCCGTACCAGGACTGTCTTGCACCATTCCGCTGTTCTCCGACCTGTCCGCCGCGTTGCTGAAAATCTTCGGGTTGACTGTGGCGGAGAATGCCCCGGAGCCCGCACTGGTCACGGCAGCCACTCTGAACGAGTACTCCGTGTTCGGCTGGAGGCTCGTGATGACGTAAGTCAGAGTGGTCCCACTCGACTCGAAGAATTTCACGGTGCCAGTTGTGTTGGTAAATTCGATGACGTATCTGAGGATCTTGCCGTTTGGTTTAGGAGGCTCCTTCCACGTGACTTGGATCGAGGTTTTGTTCAGCACTTGATACGAAGGCGAGGTGGGCGGGCCCGGCTCTAAATGACGAATTGAGTTTAATAAAGTATAAAGCAAAGCAACACTCGCACATTAATTTCGTAGCATTTGAGCTTACTTCCTTCCATGGTCATCGCTTCTATTTTTCGCGAGAACGGGGCCGCGAACCCTGCCGACTGGTAGCCGACAACAAACTCGTACGTCGTGTAGGGAGACAACCCACCGATTATTGTGTGCTCAGTCTGACTTTCGACCACCGAGTAATCGCCGGACACCGGCGTGTTGTAACGTATCATGTAGTGGTCTACTGTTTGTTCGTGTGGCCTTGACCATCTCAGCTCGATTTCGTTCGAACTAAATTAACAAATTAAAATTATTATTTTGGTGTGCACATCGTCACTGAGTTTAGACGGAGTCTCTACCTTCGAGGGATTCCTTCAAGGCCAATAACTGTCGCAAGATCCTGCCCGTTTAGCGGAATATTGCTGTTGTTGGCTGTCTTGACGAATTTAGATGCGAGTTCGGAGTCCCATTTTTCTGAAAATGACTGAATACGAAATTCGTATTGTGTAGCAGGGCCTGCAGCAAATGAGACATTCTCAATGACTAAACTGGTAACACCCCGTGTCAAAGAAAGCCTAGACAGACAGACACTCACCTAGACCGGCAAATATAAAGTCTACAGTTTTGGCATTCAGTTCCAGCGTAGGATGATAAACCATTTCACCAAAGTGGGTGTTGTGTTCTCCGAGTCCGAGCCTGAACCCTCGCAGGTCCTGACCCGCCGGAAGAAAGTCGACCGTCCAGGCCAACTTGACCGTGGAGGAATTGACGAAGACGATGCGCAGAGACGGCGGATGGAAGGAAATATTTGTACTTTGAGGACCAGTCTGGATTCTCGTCCAAGGAAATTCATTTGCCTGAGGAGCGTAGCCAGCGTTTGTCGCGGGCAGAAGGCGAACGAAATAATTTGTTGAAGACTGGAGACCTAGAAGAGGAGACAGAGAATGAACAAAAGGAGTCAGCAGTCGACAATGATGACATGCGGTGGCACTCGTGGCTCTCACCAGTTATTGTAAATTCGTGCGAGTCCCCGTGAAGGTACTGAACGTTACTAAAATTTCCGTTCTCAGTTCTCCATTGCAATTTGTACAGTAAAATTTGACCCCGAGCCTCCTCATTCGACATTTGTTTCCACCTCAGCCTGTATTGAGTCGAGGGACCCAGCTGCTTCACGTTGATGAATTTCGGCGTAGAGGAAGGGTCTACATGAAGAAAATTTGGCGTTTTATTATTTTCGCTTGGAAGTTAACAGGTAACAGTGTGCCTGCGGGATGCATGAAGCATGCGCTTGTTCTGTTCTAAATGACTTACAGTCCTCAAGCGTCGTGCAGTACACCCTTTCTGACTGAGCCGACGCGGAACGAACGCTGTACGATCGGACGTAGATGGAGTAGTTGGTATTTGGGAGCGCATTAGGGATCACCCAACTTGTGCTCGTCCGGCTGGTTGACACATCTTGACGTTCTTCGCCTCCCTCTGCAAATGCAAAGTAAAAATTACTCAATTGCAGATTTGTAAAATAAGACAGGGAATTAGCATTTTTTCTTACCGACAGGCATGTAGTGCACAGAAAAAGCGAGCACGTCTCCGCTGGAGGGGAGCTCCCATTGCACGGAAATAGATCGCGAGGAGACGGGAGTGCATGTGACTTGTACTGGAGCATCAGGTTCTCTTGCGGAGGTCATTACAATCAGGCGTCCTGTGGCAATGCGCTCTCCGCTCTCGCATTGGTAGAACCCGCTGTCACTCTGAATAGTATTAGAGATCACCAATTCATTGTTCTTTTTCTTGATCCTCCCTTTGTTTGTGGGGAGCAGTTTTCCATCTTTGTACCAAAATGTGGGCGTGATTGAAGACTTGCACTCGAAGCGTACGGTTTTGGCGGCAGGATACGAGGAAATCGGAGGAAGATCCGGAAACGAAGGTTCGTTGAAGGCATAAACACTCTGAAACAGAAGCAAAAAGTGTATTATACCAGACCAAAGAGCAGTGAAAATTGAATTCCGGAAGTTTACCAACCTTGACTGCATGCTGGGCGCCATTGGTCGCGCGACACGAATAATTGCCGGTCACGTTTTGCGAATTTAAACTAATTTCACTCTGCGTCGAGATGACATCAGTCTGCACTTCGCTGTCGATCTCATATTTGAGAACCCACTCCAGTGAAGGGCGGGGGTTTCCGTTAGGCACGCAAACTAAAGTCGTGAAGTTGTCAGTCAGTCTCAGTCGACGACCGAGCGTGTCTAATATTTCGGGTCCGAATCTTGAGCTACTTGAACGAACGGCTAAGTGAACCACTGATTGTTGCTCGGACTGAAGGACGCGATTAAGTGTCGTGCAGCTGCAATAAGAACATAAAACGATCAATTTCTGTCAATTGCAATGGAAAAAAAAATTTGAAGCGTTATGATTTTCTTACAGAAATGTCCCCGCGTCAGCTGCTTCTAAGTCTTTAATAAGTAGATTCCCTGACTTGAGAATTTTGTACCTAAGCAATGAAACGAATCGTATTAGAAGCCATGAGTAACTGAAATTGGTGATGAGATTAGTTTTGTACCTGGGGTTTGTTACTACTTCCTGGCCTTTCTTCCAGCCCCACTCTGTACTCTCCGACGGGACGGAATTTATACCACAACGAAGTACAACGTTTTGACTTAGAACACCTTCGACGGACGCGTTGGAGGAAGTAATATCCAATGCTGTTGAGCACAATTAAAGCATTAGGCGATGAAGTCAGTACGTGAGTGCATGCTTCTCCGTTTTGTAACTTACAAACTATTGAAACGCGAGTGACGGGACCGAAGACGACGCCAGCCTGCAGCTTCACAAAGCACCGGTACACTCCTTGGTCGCTCGCTATAACTGAGCCCACGTGCAAATCGAGGTTTGAGTATTTTGTGCGAGTTGTGTTTTCAATGCGGTCTCCATCCTTCAGCCACCATGACTCTACGTATTGACCGTCCGAAATGTCCACCCCGCAGGGCAGAACAGTCGGACTGCCTCTTATCGCGTAGATCTGATTTGGTGCTTGCTGGACGCTGACTTGCTCTTCTGAAGCTAAAAAAGCAAGATAAATCTTAGCCCCGACAATTTTTCGGATTATATATTTTTTCTATTTACCTTCGGCAATTACGAGAAGGATGCAAATAAAATTTGCACAGACGAAAGTCACTAGCCGATTACAGTGGCTCCCCGCCATGGAGGTGACATTTAGTCGGACCGATTCTACTCATACTTCACGTTTGTAGGCCAAGCCAAGAAAGCGGAAGCAATAGAAGTTCGCACTTTTTGTCCCGTAATCATATTTAACTATTATGTGTGTACCTCAATCAAGGTCACGAGGTTTGTCAATTGTTAAACTTAAAGCTGGTGCAAGTTGTACTGTGGGTTTCGGTGTGCAATCAGGAACTTGGAAAGCTGCAGTCACAACGCTGCAACTTATTGCATTGGTGCAATTTCGTTCCGGTGAGTTTATAGAATTAGGAGTTCAGTTTTTGGTTGGCACTTCTTCGATAATGAAATCGATCTGCACTCAATGCACTCCTCTCAGTATGTAAAGTTCGGTTAGATTCTTGCAAATCACTTGAATGAATCGAAGATAACGGAGCGATTTCAGAATGCACTTCACTCAGGCGCTGGCTGGATTTTGCATTTGAACTTGTGGGTGGGGACATGCCAAAGAAATCCGAATGTCGGCACAGGAGGGCCAGTCATGACAGGTTGTGGATGGAATGACGTGCAGCGGAGTTTGACATGGCATCATTGCTGACTATCAACACCGGATCTTGCCCGAAATCTGAAAACTGCAATCCGGCATTCGCATTAATCAATTGCCACACTTTCTGTCACGCAATTTGTCTTAACTCTAACGAACCTTACCAATTTCACCTGGCGGCGAATGGCGAACACGGCACACGACCCTCGGTAGTTCTTCGCTTCTGCAATCGGCTGCCCGCCCGAAGATCCTTCGATCAACCAACCGCCTGTCAATCGCTTCGGCTCCGCCGTCGAGTGATCCTCCGCTTCAGGACACTGCTTTCACTGTCTCCGTCTTTGATTCCGTGTTATCGTATTGTTGTGCATAATTTTAGCAACCGCAATCAAAGATAACAGCTTAAAAATAGTAATACACGGTCAAAGTACAGGCTGAGTGCAGTGTTGTTGACTTCTTTTTCCGAATGAAGCTTAACTTATTTTACTACTACGCGTTTTGCTTTCTCTACGCTACTCTTGCCCAGCTATGCCCATAGCCAGTGCCTTTGTGCTTTTTTGATATAGGCATAGCATTACGCTACTATTCACTCGCTTCGCTTGCTCGCTCATCGGCATCGTGCGTGTTCGTGTTTTGTTGCGTAATTGTAATGGGAAGAATAGCGCTATAGTCCTTAGGCATAGGCAGTCGAAAGATCTTTGAACACAGCAGCGCAGCGCATCTCTTGTTTCTGGTACGCTGCTCTGTGCTGAGTAAATACGAGGGGCGGAGACACAAATTCCTACGCGAACTTCGTGTCATTCATTTCGAGCTGCTCGCTCCTGCTGTGCTACTCTGAGTCGTCAGTCATTCATTTATTCGTCATCACAAAATATTTTGAACGGCAGACCTGGCAAGTAGATTTGGTGGAGTGAAAGCAGCCACAAATCATACGATCATCTTCGTAATAAAATTCATAATTCATTTTAAATTCTAAATTGCGTATATAAATTAAAATTGTGCGAAATCTATTGACAAAGCCAATTCCCCGTGTGACTGTGACGTAATTTTTCTGCCGAACAGCTGAGCTCTACGAATTCCGACTCGGCGATCCTTCTCTGGAACATTCCACACCTTTCTCAACTTTCTCCACTTCAATTCAACGTTACAGTTGGGAGAAAGGTTTCTGATTTCTGATCACAGCGTGCATATTAAGGAGCTCCTCTCGGCAGTAAGTAATTTCTAATAAATTATTGAATAAATTATATGCTTCTGATTGTTATTTGGTTTGTATATTCATTCAATTGACAGGTTAAGAAAGTTAAGATGAGTCTGAATACCGCACACACGGACGGTGGAGTTTTGATCCACCAGGGAGAAGTGTAAGTAAACATTAATGTCTATGAATTAGTTTTTTTTAGTTTTGGTCTGCAAAAAATTCAAGATTCTTATACCTGTGTTTAGAATTCTTCTGCACGCCCCCACCGCAGTTCTGAGCTTCTCCGGTTCTGACGACTTGAAACATTTCAATGACTTGAATGGAAACATTTACCTCACATCGCATCGGCTTATCTTCCTGGGGAAGAGCGCCAAGTCACCACTGAAGTCATTCTCCTTCCCGTTCGGAGTGCTGAGCGAGGTTGATGTTGAACAGCCAGTATTTGGGGCAAATTTCATCAAGGGAAAGGTTCGGGCACAGCAGGATGGAAATTGGCGGGGAGAGGCCAAGTTTAAGATCAAGTTTACGAGCGGAGGAGCGATCGATTTTGCCCAAGGAATGCTGCGAGCAATTCAAATTGGTAAATTATCACTTCTAAAGTGCGTTGCTGAGTGGCTTTGGTGTTCTGAACTTTCTTTTGTTACAGCTCGTCAAGTGAATGCGAACAATTCAATGTGGAATGCACCGCCACCGGACTATGCTGCTGCTACGGCTTCTGCTATGTAAGATCCAAATCTCTCCGGCCTTTAGCCCATTTCACATATTGACACATTCATAACGCACATTCAATTTATCATATTTAGGCCAGCTCCAGTAAATGCGTATGCGCCGGCACAAAACTACTACGGATGGACAGCTCCGAACTATAACTTTCCACCTCCAGAGGGTAAGTCAGCTAAAGGAAACAAAGATGACGAGAATGAAGACGGTGAAAAGCTTCACGAATCCGAGTACAACCTTTAACCTTGCTTTTTTAATTTCCAGCCGGTACGATCTACGTCATGGAAGCTCCTCCACCGTACCCTGGCATTGGCTCTAGTCAACCGGGCTTCACGATGCCACAGCCCGCCTACGCTCCGCAGGCGTACGCAAATGGGAACCAGGCTTTCATGCCCATGCCTCCTCCGCCGTACACTCCAAACGCCTCAGCCGCTTCTGCACCGTACGACGCGGGTAGCAAGAAACAGAATTAAAACGGTTCTGCAAATAAAGCATTACTCGAGACTCGTGTCGGAAGCAATTTGATGTGATAAAACACTGTAATACATTTTTGAATTGTACCTCGACTAATCGACTAAGTTACTGCTATTGTAATTCTCACTGGAGCTGTTGTAGCGTATCGTGTCTTTTGTGTCGTCATTTCGAACTCTGACTCATTTATTGCCTTGATAGCTGTCGTTTATAAAAATATTTGGAAAACGTAAGTAACAACGTAGCCGTAAAGCCGTAGCGCAGTAGCACGAGCACATAAAGCATGATATGCAGTAATCACAGTCAATTTATCAGTTACAATAATAAAGCTTAAATACGCAGTCCTAAATTAATGGAATTAATCTTTCTCGTCTTTCTGGTAGTTTTGGAATTTCCACCGTTGAGTTTCCAGTCCCTGACAAGACTCCATCGTCAGTTTCTCTTTGGTTCGGATTGTCAGACATTTGTGGGAGGGACCGTGACGGACTTCGCCAGTCTGAAAGATTACAGAGTTGAAGTTTTAAAAGCATGCAAGGCAAAGAGCACTTGGTCCCTGTTTGCTAATTTGAATTTTATTTATTTTACCTCATCGTCATAAAGCCAGTGTTGATTTCCCATTGAGCCATGGCACGGATAAATCATTACGTCTTGGCCCGCGTAGTCGACGCACATTTCGTCTCGTCGAATCTCGCCAGACTTGCTGTAGCTCCAGTACTGAAAAGGAAAGGAAACGCGCGTTTAGTCAAAATGTACGCTTCCTATCAACGCAGCTAGAAAAATTAATACGATCGACAAATATTCACCTGATTTCCGCCTTGATTATGGCACGGGTACAACCCGACGGGCTTGTTCATTTGCTTCTTCGTCGCGGGAGAATCCAGACATGTTTTTCCACCCAGACCCAAATTGCGAATCTGTAAGAGCAATTATATTATTCAATGCACTGTAAATGCAATTGGGTACAAAAGCATCTTTACCTCTCCGTGAGCGAGAGCTTCTCCAGGAATGAATAGTTCCGGATACACGTTATCCAAGTACCACTTGAAGGACTTGCAGTTCAGTTTTTCTCGGATTGCTTTCCGGTCGCTCACATCACCGTAATTACCCTGAAGTCAATGTTTCATAAGATTATTACCATTGCTACCAAATTAGTAATGCCAGTAAAGACTTACCAAGTCGTTGCCGATTCTCTGATAATAATATTTTGCATAATCGTCCAGCCAGACCTCAGCGAGGCGCACGCTATTCCGCCGCAAGACGTTCACGCCGGACCGCCATCGATACGGGGATCTTTTCCTGAAAATATGGCCCACGTGACTGCAGGGGACAATCTCCAGCGTTCCGCCACACATCCACGTCTAAAGCATGACGAATAAATTCAGTCAGATTCTAGCAAAAAGTAAAACAACGGTATACGCAAAATAAATGTTTGAAATTCTTACTTTAAAGGAAAGCTCCAAGTTTTCGCCTCCCCAAATGTCGAATCCTGGGTCGTACAACCCCAGGCGGGTAAAGAACTCTTTACTAATCGCAAACAAACCCCCGGCCATTGTCGGGCTGTAGACGGGCTCTGCGGAATGTTTGTGGCGCGCCCTTTCCTTCTCCGGGATAGAGTGCCACGTGAATTGGAGGTTCCAGTCGAATCCTCCGACGCTCGTCGCTTTGCTGTCTCCGTAATGGAACTCGAGCGTGTCATCGTCAATGACGTCGATGACTGGACAGACGACGGTAGTGCTGTCTCGCTCGATGCGATCGAGCAGTGGTTCGAGCCAGCCCGTCGTGCACTCGACATGTGAGTCGAGGAAAGTGATGACCGGCGCCTCGGCCTGCTCAGCGCCAATGAGCCTGGCTCGAATCAGTCCTTCTCTCTTTGTGGCTCGGACGATTTTCACTTTGGAGCCAAAAGTGGCTGCCATGTAAGTCTCAAGGTCGCCTTTCAGGTGATCTGGTAAATAAAGCGAAGTTCAGAAACTCAGGCCAGGGGCAGGTTTTGAGTTTTCAGTCGTATTCTTACCCATATCTGAAAAGTCATCAACCAAAATGATCTCCTCGAGCAGATGCGCCGGAGACCGATCGAAAACGCTATGGACTGTTCTCAGAAGCACGGACCAGGCTTCGTTATGAAAACAAATTATCACTGGAAAAATAAATCAAAATTAGAATTAATCAACTGGCCAGACAAACCACAGATTATGGTTTCAAGCCGGGTTTGAGTCGGGTACCTGAGCATTTGCTTAGATTTGGCAGATATCGACCAGACTCTTTGCACCACGCATCTCTCGGGTCAGGTAAGCTTCTGTAAATTCAAAACGTTTCGAATTAGTGTTGAGGAGAAAGGACGAAGAAGAAAGTGCAGCCGTCTTACCGCTTGACGCTAATTAAGTCACTGACGAATTGGTTGAATGCGTTCTTCTTCCAGCCCTCCGACACGAGCTGCTTCTGAGCCTTGGTCAGATTCTGCGGTTTGAAGGGTTTGCCCATTTCACCCGGTCTCTCTTCGGGGACGGGCAGCACGCCGACGCCGAGCTCCTCATTCGACTGTGCCGGATTCTGGTCCTTCCCCTTCCCCTTCCAATTGTGGCCATCACCATCGACATTGACTAAATTGGCAGCGGCATCGACGTCGGGGCCGTTCATTGGAGCTTGCTGACGAGCGCCGTGCGTGACTCGAACCAGGACTGGAATGGGTTCCGTCCTCCGAAACTCCACGACGACGAAGATGAGCCAGCATAGTGGAATGAGGCAGAGGAACTTGTAAATCAGTGATCTCCTTCGGAAGGCGAGCATTCTGAACTGAACACTAACTGATTACTGATTATGTACGTTGTTGATTGATATTTATAAGATATGCTTTCGAGTATGTGTATGCTTCTTGTTTGCACCGGATTTGGTATTGGCAGTCTGGGGCTTGGCTTGGTTTTCTCCTGCGCTGCGCCTTCGGCCACCATTCGCCATGCTCTGCTGTGTTACGGCTGTCTGCGGTACAATCGAACGGGCTGCGTTCCCTTAAATTCAAGTAGAGATACGAATAGACGATGAAAAGTGCGTAGATAAGGCGTAAGAGTGCTTCAATTACGATATTGCGAGACAGCGTCAGCGATTTGGCAAAGCAAAGTAAACGAAACATGGAAACACGTCTATCCAATGGTCTTATCTCTCCTCTGCCATGCCAGGATTATGAAATACTTGCGACCGTCACCAGTCGTTAGGCAATGGGCAAAGGCACGCAACGTGCATTACGATAAGCAAAGCTTCGGCTTTCGCTCTTTGTTAATAAATCCATCAATCGATTTTCAATTGCGCTGCGGTCTGTCTTTGCCTTTGCTTCTGCTGCTGCATATCTCGTCATCATAAGAAAGAAGATGCAAAGATGCAATGTCCCGTCTCAATCACATCGATCATTTCACGCTTGATTTGTCACCTGCCCTAGCTGCCTTGTAAAACTTGCAATTCAATCGTGTCTTTATTCGTTACAACTTAAACGACCAAAACTCAGAAGGAAAGGGAAGTGAGAAGCGACCGTTTAACGTTTACGCACGAGTTAACTCGATTATCGGATGTCATGCGGATTAATCTGTTAATCTATAATCTACCCACAAATCACATAAATCAATATTTTACCTTATCTGACCAGCCGACAAGGTCAGGAGTCAGGATTCCTCGCGTCGTGTGCGTCCATCGTCGGTATTCGACCAGGAACAGGAACAAAAGAGCGAGCAGGGCAGCGGCTCGCCGTTACCCGAGAATACTTTTCACATTGCAATTAACTACTAACAGCTAAATTTTTTACTTTGCTTGACTTTTTCGGCTCGCGATTGCGATTTGACTAGCGTAATTCAGATAATTCGTCCAACATATCAATCACACGTTCACTTTCATGAGAGCACAACACAGAAAAGGTTACAAATGACAAAATTGACTTCCGTGTAAAAACATTACAAAATCCTCGAGGAAGAGTTGAAGAGTTGGCCAAAGAATTTGGTTGTCTTTGTGCTGTTGCTGTTTCAGGATGACAAGATTTCAAGTACGTTATGGTCGTGATATGGCAAATGACTCGTAATTACGCGTGCTACGAGTAGATAAATTGAAATCTAGCTGCTGCTCCGCCTGCCTCCACTTAACGAGGCTCGCTGGCTGTGGCTGCTTCACGAATCGTGCTCGTGAGTTTACCAAAAACTCAATTAAGTATTCAGTCGTCGGAATGTGGAGATTCAACGAAGGCAGCGCAGCAGCAGAGACCCGACCAACAATCACAACACAAAAGAAGAAGATTTGAGGTACGAATATGAGCAAGCAGGCAGCAACGGGACGAGGCAGGATGAAAAAAATCGAAGGAAGGTGAATGTGAATATGGATTTTATTATATCTACAGCTGCGGTACGAAAAGTACGATTGCGCCGCGCCGTGCAGATTGCGATTGAGGTACTGTCGATTCTGCGGCTGTGGAGTGGATGCAATAATGCAATAATGGACAGATGAGGGAATGGCAGGCAGGCAGAAGCTCAATTATGAGATTATTATTGCCATTGCGTGCCAGACCCTGGCTTCATAATTCCCGTTGCCATTGTACCATTGCAGTTTTGTGATGTGCGTTTAGTTTGAAAACGGCATGGCAGACCGACCATACGCCATATGCGGCAATAATCGCCATCGCCGTCATGAACTGCCTGCGAACTGACTAACTGTACTCGGATATGTTTGCATAATGATATGGGAGGGAGGCAGCAGATGTTAGTGACCTGCATGAGAAACCGAGACGGAGACAAGTTGACCGCTGGCGATCCAAACTGGCTTGGCCTGGGAGAGAATTCGCAGTGCAATCCAAAACTCACAATTCACCGATGTTGGAGCTGATGAGTTGTTGATGCTTGATTTGAGCCGAGCACCTTGATTTGTGCTCCTTGAAGCAGAATTTCACAATTTTATGGATCGCTGCCGTCTAATTAACATTAATTAGCAATTTCTGGTGCTGTGTTGGGCAGGCAATTATTGCTTGGTGGTGCTTTTTGGCTGGGGCACCGCTGGTGCTGCCCACGCATCAAATCAAGCCAAGCGCATAAATCCAAATTGAAACAACTCGGCCCAGCCGCCCAGCATTGGTTTGGGTTCAGTGCTTACTTTCATTCTCATTCTCACTTCCATTCTTGTACACAAATGAATCTTACTTCAAGCAGCGCAGCAAGCTGGCTTGAGATAAGAAGACGTTCACGCAATAATGCAACTCCATCGTTCATCTGTTGTCTTGTCTCACATCACAGCTTAGCTTGTTTATTGAAGCCTATCCCCAGTTTGACTTTCCATAGCCGTCGTCCGCTGCTGCTGAGGTGAATGCGACTGCGATCACTGCGATGGCCATACAAGTTCACACCTGAGGGCTGGGGAGTTGCTGGCCTTCAATTTCAGCAGTCTTGCGAAGGAACGATTGGCTTCGAAGATGGGAATGCGAATGGGATGCTGCACTGCAGAATAACAGATGATGATGATGAAAAATTAAAGACACAAGACAATTCAGATCGAGTAAAACAGTTCGCTGGCCACAAACGAAAGAACTGGCCGCTTGATTAGCTGGTGCACGGTGCTCCGATTTTAGTTGCAGCTGATTTGTCACGCTCGTCGATGAAGTTGGACGTCGACCTGGACAAGAGGATGGAACTGGACAGAAGGTAATTAAAATCAAATCGGCAACCAGGCTTTAACTGTAAGATAAGAAGACAAGTTTGTCGAGGATTTGTGTCAGATCGTCTCGTAATTGTCTCAAATTAGACAATACAACAATACACAATTAAAGACTTGCGCAACGTCTGCAATTCGATCACGATATCATAGCCTCACCAGGATGACACGCAAAATGCAAAATGGCTTCGGAATTTTGTAATTCGCCCATAAACGCTGTTCCCAAATTGAAGATGTAAATGTAATTACATGTAAGAGCTCGAGATTGAACGAAAGAATGAGTGGGCTTAGAATTGCTATTTGCAATTTGCCAAATCATAATCAAATCCCACGAGAGTGGATTCACTTTCGCTTTCGTATCGTATCAGTCTTCTGCTGATTGAGACCAGGCCAACGTAGTCAACGTTGAATCGTGATCGCTTCAACTCGCACGTGCTCGGATGAAGTTGGCAGTTCATCAGTGATTAGTGAGCCAATTACCCGGGCCAGGAAGGCAATATGGCTCGTGCGGTGTCAAGCAGGTGCTCAGCGTCACGACCACGGCCGAGATTAAAAACCGACCAAAAGTGTTGCCCGTGCTTGTTTCGAGGTCGGCCGGGACCCAAAACAATTTACAGAATGTAATTTACACCTGCTAACTGCAAATCTTCGCCAGTATGCATTTGGATAACTTTCATAAAACTTTGCATTTCGTTTTATTCATTTTCAGAAAAATCAAACCAAAACCAAATTCCGGGCTGAGCCTCAGCTTAAATCGGAGTCGGAGCGCCGACGACTTCAACAACAGAACCAACCGAACCACAAGCAGCAACAGTAACAGCAATGGCAGCGGTGGCGGTGGTGGGATTTTCTTCACGACAAAGTCCTGCGCGTCGTGCGGTCACCCTCTGGGCCTATTCTTATCTCGAGGCTACGTGTGCCATAAGTGCGGGTTCAAAGTGTGCAAAAAGTGCAAGATCTATGAACAAAACTCGTCCGGATGGAGCTGCATGAAATGCACCAGGAATCTATGGAAGAAAGGCGTGAGCGGGGACTGGATGGCCGATGGAGGGCGGAATGACGGCTCCCGAGTCAAGCGATCATGGTCAATATCTGGTCCGGAATCGGGAAACGGAGCCAAAGGCAAGACAGCAGGGACAGGCAGCTCGCCGATTTTGAAATCGTACGTGCAGTACAACGTGGAGGATGACAAGCATTTCCAGTTTCAGTTCCATTCGCTACCCCGAATGCCCACGGGCACGGGATCCAAAATCTACGTGAAGGATGCAACGCAAAAACGGTTTCCAGAGAATCCAAATCATGCACAGGGCGCAAAGGCGAAGCGGAGGAGCCACTCGACAAGTAAGTACAAATGTCAATTTCATTGTCGCAGACGCGAACGCGAACACGGAAATCGCCAGACGGCATTTTCTTTCGGCTATCTTTCGAATCTTGACCTTAAAGCGCATTCAAGTTCATCGTTCTTCAGTCTAAATGACCACCAGAACGTCAAATCAGATGTCATTTTCATTTTGTGTTTGGAATGCAAAAATAGGACTGCAAATGCAATTCCCTGCCAGATTGCCTTAAGAATTTCTTAAATGGTTTATTTCAGCTTGGTTGGGCGTCGACGATCAATCAACGACCGCGTACGACATTCATGACCATGACAAGCAGGACTCCCACGACTTTTCTACGTCTTCGCATCCAAACACACAGACGATTCATTCGTTTCAGACCACACTGCACCCATTCACCGCGAACGCGCAGATTCACGCGCGGAAGAGCAGTCCGGCGTCCTCCGTCAAATTCATCGAGGACGAGTTCTGGGATTATTACGACTACCGAATCGCCGCACAGGCGCAGGCACAGCAGGAGCGGGAGCGGGAGGGTCGGAGCAATCGGAGCAATCGGAGCTCGTGCGAGCGGAGTTTGTGCGAAACGGTCGTCGACGTCCAGCAGCACTGCCTCTGCTTCGATGCCAGCTCAGCGCCGACTCCGCAGAAGCCCGATCGCCTGAGGAGGGGAGGCGGCGGTGGAGTGGCGGTGGCCAAGAGCCTGAGCATGGGCTCCTACGATGCAAAGGCCAAATACAGCCAACTGAAAACGTACTGCCTTGTTCGCAAGAAGGAATCGTCGAATAAACAACAACAACCAGTTAGCAGCAGCAGCGATCATAATAGGAATCTCAATCTTAATGGTAATCATGTCAAGGATGACGGTGATGAACAGTTTAGTGCCAGCAGTCTTCCCGTACACGACAACAATGCAGACGCCACAGCGGAGGATGAAAAGGAGAACAAACCGACTCCCACACCACGAACGAAAACACGCCAAGCCCTACTGCATCGCCTCAACGAGGCAGTGGTTTGGAGAGACAATAAAGGCAATCCCATTTTGGGAGGCACGCTCCCAAAGAATTACAAGCAGACAATCACAATTTGCAGTGCAAACAATGAACCCTTTAGTTTTGGCGTCGGCGACAGTTTCTCACCGCTGTCACTGAGCAGGAAAGATGCGGGCCGGTCTCAAAATGCTGCGGCCAACACCAAATCAGGCCGAGGAGCAAACGCGGAAGACGAAAAGAATGTTTTGTTCAGCCTGCCTTATGGAAACACGAGCTGCAGCTGCGAAACGGCGAGCACTGGACAGAATTGCGACTGGGACGCAAAATCGGATGGCGAATGTCGACACACGCGTGGAGTCGGATGGCAGGGGCCCAACGGAGCCGGGGCAGGTCCCACATCGCCCCACCACCAGCCACAGCCTTCAGCAGCTAAGGCAATAGCCGGCAGCGTCGTGAATTCGGACCTGCTCTCCGAATTTAAGGTCACCGTCGAGAATCGCCACCCGAGCGCGAGCGTGAGCGTGACAGGCGGCAGCAGCGCCAGCACGGCGACGACAGCAGCAGCAAACAGCAACGGCGATGAGCCAAAGGAGATTTGGCAACAGAAACTCCGTCAATTGAAGCAGGATTACAACATCATAAATAAAAATGGACATGGCCTTATCAATTACGTTGATATCAAACACAATGCTGCTGCAGGACGCGAAGTTGTGATTCCGATAAAGAGCGAACGAGAGCGAGAGGAACGCGATAACGACCAGAAACAGCAAAAGCGAGAGCGTAATACAAGCACTACGCACCAGAATGAGCAGCAAAAGAGCAAAGAAGTCGAAGACGACACACTCAATCCAAGCCCGAGACTCGATTCACGTAATCAGGATCCATCAAAATCAATCAACATTAACGCAGCGGAACTTCCTGCGCACGTTGACGCCGACACGCTGGCCATTCTTCAGACGGTGTCCAACATCGAAGCAATTTGTGCCAACGCAAAAGCAGTAACAGGGACAGAAACAAGTAAGATGGAGGAGGACCCGAATTACGACACGGACTCATTTCAGGACTGCAATCCGTGGACTAGCGGCGACGAGCAGTCAGATGGCGAAGGTGCGAGGAGTCCAAACTCCAAGCCCAAGTCGAGGCTGAGGCTGGCACAAGACGCAGACGGTTTCAAGTCTTGCGAGGAACTCGACGACTACGATGAGGACTCGGCTAAAGGGGTTGAAATTCCTCACCTCGCACAGGCACAGGAAGCAACAAGTGGGGATTTTACACTCGCACTTAAGCCAGACTCAACAACAATAACAGCAGAATCTTCGCCACTGCCACCTTCTTCCGTGCTAGCCACGTGTGCTGAAGCCAGTGCGAGTCTTGCCAGTGCCAACTGCTACGTTGGAGCAGCAGCAGCAGCTAACTGCGATGGTGGTGGTGATGGCCTGGTTGATTCATCAGCATCACAATCACAGCAATCGCAATCGCAGCTGCCTGCACAAGGTGTTTTGGGGAGGTTGAGTAACCAGAGGCTGAATAACGCAACGTCAAATGCAAATAACATTAACCCAGTGAGTGTAAATGTGAATGCAAGTGCGAGTGCGGACTCTGACGTAGTCGTAGTACGAGCAGATTCGATTGTTGACGAAATAACACATCGCAATCGCAGCAATATCGAAATAGATAAGAATGGTGACAGTGACCGTGAAGCCTGCGCAACCGCCAACACAAGCCCCACTTCGAGTTCCACAACAGGAATGAGCAGCAAGAAGATTTACAAGTCCAGAGTCATTATCACTGCTGATGGCCCAAACGCAAACAGGGGCCAGGACCAAGAAAATGGGATCGAAATTATTGAGGTGGCTCCTGAGCAGGTTGGAATCGTGACGGTCACGAGCCCCGACCATGGCCGAAGCTCAGTGCAGGTGCTGAGCTCCGGCGAAACTCACCATCACCATGTCAAGGTTACCAGTCCCAGTTCGAGCATTGGCGCGATACGGGCAGACGAAGACTACAGACTGACACCTCCTCCCGACTCTCCAGACTTACGCCGTCCAAACGTTACGCCAAACTTAAGAAGCAAGCTGAAATCGCACAACGAATCATTGCCAAATACTGTTCATAACGGAATTTCTGCGCTCAAGTCGCAGAAGTACGCAAACGCAAATACTCCAGAATTGAAAATACTTGCAAAAATTCAAGAGACTGGCGATGCAAACGAAGAAGCGGATGCACATACGAGTAAATTGCCATCAGACGACCGCCGCGAGTCGCCCGAAGGCCAAGAGTCACTGGAGTCGACGAAGCAAGCGGAGCCCAATAAGCACACGATGGCGCGCTACGCTCCGGACGGAGCAGACAAGTGTGAAGACATCAAAATGTGCAAGCCCGTGGCGCACCCGAAAGAAGACGACGACGGCAGCTCGACGGACTCCTGGACGGAGGAAATCTCTTTCACAGAGGGAGACTCTGAGAACGCGCCACCGCCACTCGACCTGACCCTGCACACGATCGTGGAGGAGTCCTGCGACGAGTACGACCACGAGCATATACCTGAGCCCCCGGTGAAGGCGACAGTGAACGAGCTTGAGCGGTACTACAATTTCGCCACGGAAGGAGCCGAGCCCCTCAGCTTTCCGTACGAAGAGTCCGAGTTCAGTGACACCATCAGCGAGAGCAGCTTTTCATCCGAACTCCGCAACCAGGATCAAGACCAGGACCTGCTGGACGTCGACGGGGATCTGCTCGACCTCGCCGCGGGGCGCCCGGATAAGTATTTCATGAGTTTCGGGCAGCGCTCCCGCGACTCGCACTCCGATTCGGTGGGCTCCGAGTCTGACACGGACACGAGCGTGTCGGAGAATAGAAAGAAGGTGCTCAAGCATCATCATCGCAGGTCATCCGAGTTCGAAGACGATGCGAACGGCGCCAGCGGCAGTGAGGACGACAACGAACTCGCGTTTGAGCAAGAAGGCTTCGACACGATCAAGAAACAGCGAAAACTGCGAAGATCGAACGAAGATTTGCTCGAAGCGATCGCCAAGCCAAAGCCTGAAATTACGTTTGCGAAATCAATTTTGAGTTCGAGTACGAATCCGTCCGCCACGCCGAATCGCGAGTTGGGTCGAATCGCTCTGAACGCTATCGTGGGTTCAAGTCCGAGCCCGACACCTTCCAAGGAAACCCCAGCCAGCGTCTCCCGATCAAACTCGTTCACGTGGTCGTCGGACGAGGAGGTCAATCTGATGATGAGCAAGTTGCGCCAGCTGGTCAAGAATTTGGTGCAAAACAAAAAGTCAGCGGGTAGCTCGACAGACCCGAACCAGCCAAAAGATGAAAAGCTGATTTACCTCGAGAGCGAACTGATTCGGCTGATGAGGAGCGAGAACATCAAAAGTATCGTCGAGCACATTTCCTCCGACTCGGACGACGACAGCGTGCGGGTGCAGCGTCTCATCGAGAAAGTGGACGCCGGGGCCGGGAGCCAGCCGGAGCTGGTCAACCTCGTCATGAAGCACATCGGCCAGCGACTGAGCACGTGGATGAGGGACGAGGACGCGGAGCTGACTGACGACGCGGCGACAATCAAGTGCGCCGCGAGCATCAGCTCGGATCTCAACGAAGACCGGTTCAGTTGGAAAGGCAGCTTTGAATCCACGCTTGCGAAGCGACAGAGCGTCGGAAGCTCAGACAGCCTCGACTGCGGAGCGGTTACGCCTGCGGAGGGCTCGGATGTCTTTATTGACCGAGATCGGTCAATTCTCAGGTCCAGTTCCCTGCATCATCTCGCAAACTCGCAGCCCATCCTCGAGGAGAGCGACTCGCTGACAAATTCCCTCCCGCGCCTCAACAACCTGCAAACTGACAACATTGGCCGAGCGCGGAGTCTCGTCATTGACCAGGGCCAAGTCAAGTCTGCGCGGTATCGGCCGCCAGGCTACACAGAACCTCAAATCCCAATTCACAATCACGTGTCAGTTTCGACTCCTGTGCTGCAAACCGAAAGCCACGTAAGATTCGAATTATATTCTCAATCACAGATGCAAATTATTCCATCTTTGACATTGCCTAATTGTTATAATTATATTTTATGCAGCTTGTGGCGTTTGACGGAATCGCCCACGCCGACCGAAATGGAGATCGGAACTCAGGGGCCTCTTCCTCCGTCACCGTTCGTGGCCAAATTGAATTGTCGATGCAGTACGACTACAAGCACTCTTCTTTCGAGATTCGCGTCAAGCAGTGCCGCGACCTCGCAGCCGTCGATACGAAAAGAGGCCGATCCGACCCTTACGTGAAGGTGTACCTCCTTCCCGAGCGGAGCAAGTCGAGCAAGCGGAAGACGAAGATCAAAAGAAACACGCTGAATCCCGTGTTTGGGGAAGTGCTGAAGGTAAGAGCGGAGAGGAGAATTCGCAATTCCTGGACGATCTTAATGAGTGGTTTGTCTTTACCTGTCCACAGTTTCCCATCGCCCTCGAAGAACTCGAAACCCGGAGTTTGTGGGTGTCCGTCTGGCACTCTGACCGACTCGGGAAGAACGAGTTTCTAGGCCAGATTGTCCTCGACCTTTGGAGTCAGACCTTTGACGACACGAGTTACCAGTGGTACACGCTTGGCGACGAAGACAACGGACTTGAAGAAGGAGTCAGAGCTCTCAACGGCATTGGCGTCGAAAAGGACACTCACTCCGTTGAGTTGGTGCTGGCCCTCAAATGGAGTCCGCGCCCCTTCACAATAGGCGGAGCCCGTGGCGACCTGTCCGTTCTGGTGAAGGAGGCGAAGGGGCTCAAGTGCGTCAAAAACACGCACACGTTTCCGTCTACCTTCGTGAAATGGTGAGCAAAAGCCACAATTTGCAATGTACGAATAAATGGCACGTATGCTTATTTTTTCCTTGTCTTTCAGCGTTCCACTGGCCGACAAGTCCAAGAAACAGAAGACTGGCCTTTGCCGCAAGTCCCTGCATCCGTCCTGGAACACGACGCTGACATTCGATAACGTCTCGAGCGCGGGGCTCGAATTGAGTCTGTACAGCTACGACCTCCTCAACCACGAACTCCTGCACCAAACCCGACTGGACCCGAGCAACGAACTGTGGGCCGACATGCTGCGACGCGAGAAGTTTTGGGTGGAGGGCCTCGTCACCTTCAACGAATAACTTATTTTGAACCCGTACTTAATTAACAAAGAGCAACCTAGCAACAATACAACTTAGGAATATTTTAGCAATACCGCAGTGCATTTTGCTACTTTTTATTACGGAACGGAATAAATACTCAGAAGATCAATTAAAATCTTACGAATTTTATGAAGTGGATGATTGTCAAAGTCTGCTTGAGTTAATTCGACCGTGTTGGCAGTGTTTCTGGCTACTCACTAGGAAAGAAGGACATTTCGGAGAGCGAACAGGATCGTTGCGGCCGCAGAGGTGGCCAAAATCGTGGTGGTGTGGGGTTGAAGTTTGGGTCCACTCGATTCCTCATTCACAGCGCTGGAATTGCACCGCTCCGTGTTGCAATAGCAGACCCATCCGTCACCCACATTTTGTAGCGGGCCCGTATCGCAGCCGTGCTCACCAGACGAGATGCAGCTTCGGAAAATGAATACAAAGCGTTTAAGCGCTATTTTCTTTTTAGTGGCGGAAGATGATTTATGTAAGGTTTGTGACTTACCCGATCCTTCCTTGTCCGGGTGCTTCAGCCATACGCAATCGGTCTCGTCCTGGGCGCACTCCCTTCTCCGTCTCCTTCATACAATCATCCTCGCCATCACATTTGTAACATCGGAAGCCTGTAATGTAAAAAGGGCAGAGTCCACTCGTTGTCTAATCAGCACTCCATGACACCCGAAGCTGGCACTGGACACAGACCAGCAACAAACGAAAGTGAAGCAAGATCAATCAAAATCAGGAGCAGCTGAAGCATCGAAGTCGACACTCCACCACGAAGCCTAAGCTCACCAGCACGAGAGATCGTCGAATTTTATGCAGAGCGATAGTGGAGCCCGCCTCAAAAAAATTAAAATCGCGATTTGTAATTCAACCTGGAATTTGGAATACCAAAATGATTGAGTAGCGCAGCGTCAAATTATTGACCGCTGCGCTGATGGAATTCGCCATTTCCTTCAAACAAAGAAATTGCTACACAAGTTGTCCAGCATCCAAGCCCAAAATCAACATTCGAAGGTCCTTTCGAACTCAATTCGCGAAATTGCACGGTCGTGTGACAAAATCTGCGTGTGCGCGTGCGAGTGGCGAATGTGCCCTGCCCTTGGCATGTGACATGGTATGGCATTTACGGTCGAGCGATGCTCTGCGCTGCGACAACGAGTGACAAAGAAAAGTTGCTTCCTGTCCTCGACGCGGCGCGGACTCGATTACGTGAGTCAAGAAGTATGGGGACAAATTCTTTGTGCTGGGCACTGCGCTGGTCAATTCTTCTTCTTCCTTGTGATCAAACTGCACGCGATGATAAAGACAAGCGAAAACTGGCCATTGAAGCAGGCGAGGCAGCCAGGCAGACTGTAGCAATTCATTGCGTGTGTGGTCTGGCGGTGGCGGCTGGTTGCTTTTTGTGAGCAGACCTGCAAGTAACTTAAGCAAGCAAAGCGTGGTTGTTTTTGTTTGTCTTGGAGTGTAACACCCAATTACCTGGCGTAATAACTTTGAGAGTGTAAGTGAATCTCGATCTCGTCTGCTTAGACTCTTAAGGGTTAAACTTGATACATGAATTCATGAGCCACACGACGGCAGTGGAATCACAATGGCAGGAAGCCGCACCCCGCCAGCCAGCAGCCCAATGCATAGACCAAGAGGCTCTTGGTCACGGAGTGAGATCGAGCTGACCTCCGGAGCACTCAACCGTTGACGAGACTTCCTCTTCATTATGCACGGCATGGCTCGGCTCAAACAACACCACAAAGAGGCTTCTTATCTAATTACGAAATTGGTGCGCACTGCACTGAACACGACGATCTTCTTAATTCCACTGTAATTAAACTCTTCTTGGTAGCACTTTGCGCTTTGCTCTTATCGAACCAGAAATCTGCATCAAATTCCTTCGCAGCGCTTTAATCTGGGAGTCTCGTCAATTACCGACTTGATTTATTGCCTGAAAGATGAACAGCTGATCCTGAAAGGCGAATTAAATGGGCGATGGGCGTTGATTACATTTTATGGCGATTACGGTCATTTTATGGCGATTTGGACTCACATTGTAAACAAATCCAATCCACAGCAGGGAGTCTTTGTCTTTGCTTTGTCTTGGCCCATCTTTCTGGGCCAATGCTGCGCTGGCGCTGCGTCTCCGTCGACGAATTACTCATCAGCCAACCCTGACCCGAATTGACGGCGATGCGATGCAGAGAAAATGAAGATGAAGAATGTCCTCCGTTTTTGCAATTTGCATGGTTCGAACCTCATTTAATTACAGCAGCACTGCAATTGCGAAATATTCGAACCAGGACCAATTTTGTGTCTTGCATGTTATGCACGGTCAAGATCACCTTATCACGGGTGCTGATCACTAGCTGCAGTTTGATCTCTTAACGGTTACTGACGCGATGCAGTTTCTGCACTGCATCAGGCGCTGCTGGCTGAAATAATTAAGCCAATCTGCAATCTGCAGTCGGAGTCGCCGATTGGCGCTGTCGCTTTTTGGAGTACTTTTAGAGAAGGCACAACTTCCGGTATTGCCAACTCTTGTTCTTGGTTCTTCTGTGCCGTAGCGTGTAAACATTTTTTCTGCTTGGCGGTATCAGTCGACAGCATCTTCATCTCCTATGCTTGTGTTCAGGACCAAGACGAAGACCAACGCGAAGACGTGCGTCAGTCTGCGTCTTTCAGCCGAGGAGTCAGCATCCCGTCGTTAACTCCTGAACAATGTGAGGAAATTCGTCGTGTTAAAGCGTAACAAGAAGTTAAAACATATTACAAGACAGCAACAACAGCAAGAATGTGCCTAGAATCTTGGCTTGAGTGATCAGTGTCAAGAATTGTGACGCGAACTTATTTAAAACTATTATCATGGTTCCTGGGCCAGTTAACTCGCGGTTGCTGCTTTTGCTTATTGCTCTTATCAGTTGTTCGCTGGTGACGATTGTGAGTGGAGATAACTACAGAGGTAATCTGCTCAGCTGTCATCTTATCGATCATTCGATCTTACTTTACTTTCACGGCTTGACCTTCACGTTGACCTTGATCTTTTGCATTTGTCCTTCAGCCTTCTCGCTCATATTGTGATTAATTAATTGCATTGATTAGATGCAGACCACTGCTTTGACAAGTGGATGGCAGGCTACCGCTTGGCCATCGGAAGGCCACAGCGAGTCTTCGCACACTTCAGCCTGGAGAAATGTCAGGAGGAGTGCCTGAGAGAAAGTACCTGCGCTGCCTTCGCGTTTGGGTAAGTTTCAATCCAATGACAGCGACTCTCAATGGATTACAGTGTTGATTCACAATTCTCCAAATCTCGCCTTTCTTCTGCTTTCGGCAGGATCAAAGGAGTCGGAAACGGAACGTGTGAACTCGCGCTGCGCACTCTCCGCGACTCGCGAAGCGTTGGGAACGCGACTCTACCGTACGCCGAGATTGAAAAGTCTCCCGAGTACGACATTTACATGATGAGTCCTCGCTGCAGTCCGATGGCGCAGCGCCAGCCGCTATTTAGCGATTCCAACTCACTGGGCCCCGTCTCGAGCACCGTTTCGGGAGTTCCGATCGACTGCTTCTACCGACTTATGTCGGGCAAACGTCTCGTCCGCGCTCTCGTCACGCGGTCCCTGAGCACAAATGGCCTGCAGGAGTGTCAGGAGGCTTGCATTGAGGACCGGGACTGCCTCTCCATCAGCTACCGCTACATGGCGACGGGCTACACGTACAACGTGGCCAACTGCGAGCTTTCCTCGTTCCACATCACGAATTACGAAGACTCGTACAGGCTCAAGTACGATTTCATTGACGACTACGATTACGACTACTTTCAGCGAGAGCGACATTGCAAAACAACGAGTCGGCTGGGCGCCTTTGGCGGTAAGTCCGACTTTTATGACAAACATTTCCCCTTATTCTTAAAATATATGCTTCCGTTTCAGTCTGCGCTGTGATCGTCAAGCAAGGAGCCAAGCTGGCCGCGTCTCTCGTCAAATCCACGCATGAAACTTCGACGGCAACACAGTGCGAGTTTCTCTGCAGCACCGCCTCGCGATTCCGCTGCCGCGCCTTTGCCGTCCGCCACACGACGCGTGGTCGGGATCCGTTCCACCGGGACTCTCGATACGAGACGACGTGCGTGCTGTACGACGTGGACATCAGTCGCCTGCCGCAGTATGACGTGATTGTCGATCCGGACTTTGAGCTATATGAAATGGGAAGGCTGCTCGGAGCGCAGTGCGTTCTCCAGGATCAGTACCTCAACAGGCGGCCCGGGGACGACCGTGATTATCAGTACCCGCAGCCACCGCAGCAGCAGCCGCACTACCCATCGAGCTTGCCCCCGCCCATGGCGAGAGACCCGAACCAGTTCTACGACCCGCCTTACCAGAGACCACAGCCACCATTCCATGGCGATGATTACCACTCTAGGAGACCAGGCGTCGCTGTCGGAGTGGGCGATCGTGTCGGCGGTGTCAGCGCGTACCCTCCTGAGGACCATAGGATGATGGAGATGCTGCGACCTGCCTGCCTAATCAAGACCAAGCAGGACTTTTACCTCGCTCCTGAAGGTACCGGTCTTTCCAAGCATGCAAAGTTGATTTTAACATGGCAATTAGCAATTGATTTTTCACTTCAGTGACTCGCGCCACATTCCCGACGAAGACCCTGGAAGAGTGCCGGATCGAGTGCGTCCGCGCCCTCGAAGTGCTCCGCTTCGTGTGTCGCATGATGTCGTTCAGACTGACGTCGAGCTCCGGCGGCTCCTGTCAGCTGAGTGAATTTGGTGATCGCGACCTCAGAGCTCGAGATTACGTGCCAGCACGGGACCGGTACGAGAACGCCATCGTGTTTGTGCTCGACGAGGCAGACGCGAACTGCAGAAGAGACTATCCGGTAGACAGATTCGACGGTAGAAACCGGTACGGTGGTGGACAGTCGTACTTTGACAGAGACCGCCGGCCGTATGACGACCGAGGACGTGATCGGGATAGGCTGTACCCTCCTTCGGGCATTTCCGTGGGCTCGCGGTACGGAGGCAGTGACGGCGGTCGATATCCGTATGGGCAGGGGCAAGGCTTCGTACAATACCAGCCGCCCTCAAGCTCCTACTTGCCAGCTGGACCTGAGCGTGTTTTCGGGCAGAGTCAAACTGTCAACGGGGAACGGTGCCTTCGGTCATGCGTGAAGGATCGCGAGGCAGGGTTTTATTATTGCGTGATAGACAATCGGGGGACGTGGGACTTCTGCTGCAGACCGGACCACTTTTGCGGGTATTCACGGGGATTGAGTGTGCCTTGGTGCTACGTCGGAGAAGGCCCAACCTCGCAGGTGTGGCGGTCGTGCAGTCAGAGAATGACTCCAGGTCAGTCCCCACACAATGTAGCCTACTTGCATGACCAGCAGCCTCCAAAGGTGCTCTCACTCTCAAACGACGAGGTGGCAGCGTTAAGCAAGGACACTGCGCTGAAATATTTCAAGACAAGCGCGCTCGTGCCTCCGAAAAACACGGAGGACTTCCAGGACATTGATGGAGACTCCGGAAGCAAGAACGGAGACGGAAAAATCAGCGCCACCAGCGCGTCCAACTTGAACTCCAACGAATTCAGGAACATCACCGGCGGCGGTGGTGCCAGCGACGAAGAGCGGTCGTCTCCTCGGCAGGGTCGCGACATGGGCACGCGAAGCATGGGAAAGCCACTCTTCACTGTGGTGGAAGTCCGCCAGGCGAATTCTAAGAAAAGCGACGCTAAAATGCTTTAATTATTAAATTAGCTCATATCATACGCGTAGTTAGAAGTTTATATTCATTGTTATCAATTATCTGCACCGCCACCCAGCAAGCACAACTGCACACGGCACCACTTGAATTTTGCTCCACGGTCGGGCTCAATTTGTCAATCTCATCACTCGCCGAAATAAAACACTAAACACTCGCTCATTGGAAGTTTAAACCACTTCATGTCGCGAAATTCCTGCTGTTATTTGCATTCCATTCGCATAATTGCAGAATAAAGTGCTTGGTTTCAAATGGCAAAGGTCCTGATAAGGCATAAGGCCAAGTTAAGCTAACAGTATTAAAATTATGAGTTAACACTTCAGTTTTGTGGAATCGTCAACTCACATATTTTGAAAGCGAGAAGCTGAAAGCTGATTGCATAATATTTTGTAATTTACACAAGAACAAAGTTCTTCTGGGTGCGGCTGGCCTGTAATGAAGTTTGTATAGCAGACAAAGCAGGGCAAGCTGAGTCATTCAATCTGCGAGCCCTGTCGGCGAGAGCGGAGAATAGCCGGCTCTCAGTCCGCAACGTTATTACACGGCGGCGGCGACGAACGCTCTCGGTCGGTGGGCGATAGCACTCTGCCGCTGCAGCATCCCTCTCTCTGCGCTATGCTTTAGTGTCGTCATTTTTATTTTAAGAATCGGCTTTTTACTGCACTACAATACCACATCGGCTTGGAATTCGGCTGGTTGACATTGAGGAAATGAAGCAGTGGATAGCAAGTACTCAGCGACTAGAGATATAAAATATTTACATTGAATTTAATTAATTTTGACGTTAATTTCTACCAATTTGGTGTATGCGAACCGAATTTGCGTGACTACAGTGAATAAAAGTAAGGTTTCTTTGGAGGAAGTGGTCGATATTTGACATCGACGATGGAAGTAGAAGGAGAAGATCAGCTTCACGAACAGGAGCCTCCTTCGTCGCCCGAAGAGACCCCCAAACACTCACAGCACGATCCATCAGGTCAGAATCCGATTCTCGCCCCGAAGGAGGTGAAGATCCTGGAGACGGCCGAAGACATCCAAGAACGCCGAGATCAAGTGTTGGGGCGATACAGCGACTTTAAGAGCGATGCTAAGCACAAGCGTGAGAAGCTGGAGGACTCGAGGCGCTTCCAGTACTTTAAACGAGACGCCGATGAACTCGAGTCCTGGATTTATGAGAAGTTGCAAGCTGCCAGTGACGAGGGCTTCAAAGATGCGACTAATCTTCAAGCTAAGATTCAAAAACATCAGGTGAGATTAAGTTTCCAGTTACTCCATTTACTTGCGTCAGCGTACTAATGTGGAATGCTTAATTACAGGCTTTTGAGGCGGAAGTGTCGGCCCATTCCAACGCTATTGTCTCACTGGACAACACTGGCCAAGAAATGATTCAGCAGGGGCACTATGCGTCCGAAACTATTCGTAAGCGACTGGAAGAACTGCACCGACTTTGGGAACTCCTTTTGAGCCGCTTGGCTGAGAAGGGCTTGCGTCTGCAGCAGGCCCTTGTCTTGGTACAATTTCTACGCTCTTGCGACGAAGTTCTTCTTTGGATTCAAGACAAGGAGGCTTTCGTCACCGCGGACGAATTTGGCTCTGACTTGGAACATGTTGAGGTCTTGCAGAGGAAGTTTGATGAGTTCCAGAAGGACATGGCCAGCCAGGAGTACAGGGTCGTGGATGTCAACGCACAAGGAGACCGACTTGTAGCCGATGGCCACCCGGAGCAGGAGACGATCGACAGAAAGCGTGAAGAACTCAACGAATCGTGGCAGCGACTGAAGCAACTCGCCGTCATGCGACAAGAGAAGCTGTTTGGAGCTCATGAGATTCAGAGATTCAATCGAGATGCTGACGAGTCAATTGCGTGGATCAGCGAGAAGGACGTCATCCTGTCTTCCGATGAGTTTGGCCGAGACTTGGCGTCTATTCAGGCTCTGCAGCGTAAGCACGAAGGGGTTGAACGCGACTTGGCTGCATTGCAAGACAAAGTTTCGACGCTGGGCCTCGAGGCGGAGCGACTCTGTCAAATTCACCCAGAACACGCGTCACAAATTCAGCAGAAGCACGAAGAGATCGTGAGCAACTGGGAGCAGCTTGTCGATAAGGCGAAGGACAGAAAATCAAAGCTCGACGACAGCTACTCACTGCACAGATTTCTCGCTGAGTTCAGGGACTTGATCTCTTGGATCAACGACATGAAGAGCTTGATTTCGGCCGACGAACTGGCGAAGGATGTTGCAGGCGCCGAAGCGCTGCTTGAGCGTCATCAGGAGCACAAGGGCGAGATCGACGCACGAGAAGACTCATTCAAACTCATTTCGGACGCCGGAAGGCAGCTCGTGGACAAGAAACACTTTGCCGGAAATGAAGTGGCTGGAAAATTGACGCATTTGGACGATCAGAAAATTGGACTGCTGAGTTTGTGGGAAGAACGGAGAATTTTATATGAGCAGTGCATGGACCTGCAGCTCTTTTACCGGGACACTGAACAAGCTGACACTTGGATGGCCAAGCAGGAGGCGTTTTTGGAAAATCATGACTTAGGAGACTCACTGGACTCAGTCGAAGCTCTCATCAAGAAACATGAAGATTTTGAGAAGTCGCTCGCCGCCCAAGAAGAGAAAATCAAGGCACTCGACGAATTTGCTTCCAAGCTCATTGAAGGACAACATTACGCAGCTGAGGATGTCAGCCAACGAAGAGCTCTGCTTCTTCAGCGCAGAAATTCCCTGCTGGACAAAAGCGCAAGACGACGTGAGGCACTTGACGCAGCATTCAAGCTCATGCAATTTGAGAGAGATTGTGACGAGACGAACGGGTGGATTCGTGGAAAATTGAAGTTTGCAAATGATGACTCATATTTGGTAAGAAGACCCAAAGATTCAGTAGTCAGCATTCCTATTCTATCAAGCATTTTTTCTTGTGATTTAATTACTCTACTAATTTTTAGGATCCGACTAATTTGAACGGCAAAGTCCAGAAGCACGCCAATTTCCAGAAGGAACTTACGGCAAATAATCCACGGATCGAGGACCTCGTCCAGTCTGGCCGCCAGCTCGTCGACTCTGATCAGTACGGAGCCGACCGAGTCGAGGTTCGCATTGGAGAAATTGAGACTCTCTGGCAGCAGCTTGTGGAGGCCGCAACGAAGAAAGAGTCGCGCCTCTCTGAAGCCGCACAGCAACAGCAATTCAACCGAACAGTCGAAGATATTGAAGTGTGGTTGGGCGAAGTCGAAGGCGCACTCGCCAGCGAAGACTACGGCAAGGATTTGACTTCTGTGCAGAATCTGCAGAAGAAACATGCCCTACTCGAGTCTGACATCACAACTCATCAGGACAGAATCGACCTCGTCAGAGAGACGGCGAAGGAGTTCTTGGACAAGGGGCACTTTGATGGAGACACCATTCAGAGAAAGGCGGAGGGCGTCGAAGCCCGTTACAAGGCGCTTCGGCACCCGGCGGACGCGAGACGTCGCAAGTTGGCAGACAGCCTCAAAATCCAGCAGCTCTTCAGGGACGTCGAGGACGAAGAAGCCTGGATTCGGGAGAAGGAGCCCATCGCGGCAAGCAACAACCGAGGAAGAGATTTGATTGGTGTTCAGAACCTGATCAAGAAGCACCAGGCCGCTCTGGCTGAGATTTCGAACCACGAGCCACGCCTGACGTCCGTCTGCGAGAATGGCGCTGTTCTCAGCCAACCAGGCAGCTTCAACGGAGAGGAAGTCAGCAACAGAATCGGCAAGCTTCAGTCGCACTGGGCCAACTTGAAGGAGAAGGCCGTCAAGCGCAAGCAGGACCTCGACGACGCGCTCCTGGCTCACCAGTACTTTGCGGATGCAAACGAGGCCGAGTCTTGGATGAAGGAGAAGGAGCCTTTGGTCTTGTCGACGGACTACGGAAAGGACGAAGACTCCAGCGAAGCGTTGCTGAAGAAGAACGAAGCTCTTCTCTCCGACTTGGAGGCGTTCAAGTCCACGATCGAAGGATTGAAGGAGCAGGCCGATGCTCTGAACGAGCACGGCGGTGCACCGAAAGGCGACTTTGGCGGCAAGGAAGTTGTCATGGCCCTGTACGACTACACGGAGAAGAGCCCGAGGGAGGTCAGCATGAAGAAGGGCGATATCCTCACGCTTCTGAACTCCAACAACAAGGACTGGTGGAAGGTCGAAGTGAACGATAGGCAAGGATTCGTCCCGGCTGCGTACGTCAAGCGCATTGACGCCGGGCTTTCTGCGTCCCAGCAGAATTTGGCCGACAAGTCAAGCATCACTGCCCGACAGCACCAAATCGACTCGCAGTACATTCAGCTTCTGAGTCAAGGACGCGCACGGCAGGACAAATTGAACGAGGCGTGCAAGGCGTACGTGCTCGTTCGTGAAGCGGCCGACTTGGCGACATGGATCAAGGACAAGGAGCAGTACGCACAAGTTCAGGTTGCTGAAGTGAGCCCCGAGGCGGATCTGGAGCAGGTGGAAGTCATGCAGAAGAAGTTCGACGACTTTCAGTCTGACCTGAAGGCGAATGAAGTCCGACTCGCCGAGATGAACGTCATCGCGATGCAGCTCATGACACTTGGCCAGACCGAGGCAGCCGTCAAAATCCAAACGCAGCTCGAAGACTTGAACCAAAAGTGGACGACCCTTCAGCAGGTTACGCAGGAGAAGGCTGAGAAACTGGGCTCCGCGCATCAGGTGCAGCGGTTCCATCGCGACGTCGACGAGACGAAGGACTGGATTCTGGAGAAGGACGAGGCGCTCTCAAAGGACGACCTTGGCAAGGATCTTCGCTCCGTACAGGCTCTGCAGCGCAAGCACGAGGGGCTGGAGCGGGATCTCGCGGCGCTTGGCGACAAAATTCGACAGCTGGATGAGACAGCGACAAAGCTTCACCAAACTCACCCCGAGTCAGCCGAAGTCATCTACCAGAAGCAGAAAGAAATTAACACAGAATGGACTCAGCTGCAGGCGAAGGCCAACAGCCGCAAAGAGAAACTGCTAGACTCGTACGACTTGCAACGATTCTTGAGCGACTACCGCGACCTGATGGGATGGATCAACTCGGTCATGTCGCTCGTCTCAAGCGACGAACTCGCCACGGACGTGACTGGCGCCGAGGCATTGCTCGAACGTCACCAGGAGCACAGAACCGAAATGGACGCACGCGCCGGAACTTTCCAGGCCTTTGAAATGTTTGGAAAGCAACTGCTCGAATCACAGCATTATGCGAGTGTCGAAATTGGCGAGAAATTGGAGTCGATGACCGAAGCACGCCAGGAACTGGAAAAACAGTGGATCGCACGCCGCATGCAGCTTGACCAGTGCCTCGAGCTCCAGCTTTTCTACCGAGACTGCGAACAGGCCGAGAATTGGATGGCGAGCCGAGAAGCCTTCTTGCACGAAGAGAAGGACGCCGACAACGTCGAGGCCCTCATCAAGAAACACGAGGACTTTGACAAGGCCATCAACGGCCAGGAGGAGAAAATGGCCCAACTCGCCGGGTTTGCGGACCAACTCATTGGGGCCGATCACTACGGCTCTAAGCAGATTGGGGACAAGAAACAGCAAGTGTTGAAGCGTTGGGAGAAGCTGAAGGAGGCTCTCATCGAGAAGCGCTCCAAGCTCGGTGAGTCACAAACACTGCAGCAGTTTTCACGCGATGCGGACGAGATCGAGAACTGGATTGCGGAGAAGTTGCAGTTCGCGACGGAAGAGTCGTACAAGGATCCAGCGAATATTCAGTCGAAGCACCAAAAGCACCAGGCGTTCGAGGCCGAGCTGGCCGCCAACGCGGACAGAATCCAAGCTGTTCTCGGTATGGGTCACAATTTGATCGAGAAGAAGCAGTGCGGCGGAAGCGAGGAGGCAGTCGAAGTGCGACTCGACTCAATCGCCCAGCAGTGGGAGATCCTGACTCAGAAGACGAGCGAGAAGAGCCTCAAGCTGAAGGAGGCCAACAAGCAGCGGACTTACATCGCAGCCGTCAAGGACTTGGACTTCTGGCTGGGCGAAGTGGAGAGTCTGCTCACGTCAGAGGACGCTGGCAAGGACCTCGCCTCCGTCCAGAATCTGATGAAGAAGCAGCAGCTGGTGGAAGCGGACATCAACGCTCATGACGACCGCATCAAGGACATGAACACGCAGGCGGACGGACTCATCGAGTCCGAGCAATTTGACGCCACTGCCATTCACGAGAAGCGTCAATCGATCAACTCCCGCTTCGAGCGAGTCAAAAACTTGGCTGGTCACCGCCAATCGCGCCTGAACGAGGCGTACACACTGCATCAATTTTTCAGGGACATCGCCGACCAGGAGTCTTGGATCAAGGAGAAGAAACTGCTCGTCGGGTCGGCTGACTACGGGCGAGACTTGACTGGAGTGCAGAACCTGAAGAAGAAGCACAAGCGACTTGAAGCCGAGCTCGCATCGCACGAGCCCGCCATTCAGGACGTTCAGGAGGCTGGCCAGAAACTGATGGACGTGGCTAACATTGGCGTGCCAGAAATTGAACAGCGCTTGAAAGCACTCAACCAGGCGTGGATCGAGCTGAAGCAGATGAGTGCGGGCAGAGGCGACAAACTCGACCAGAGTCTGACGTTCCAGCAGTTCCTGGCCAAGGTCGAGGAGGAGGAGGCTTGGATCAGCGAGAAGCAGCAACTGCTCGTCCTGGACGATTTGGGCGACTCGATGGCCGCAGTGCAGGGTCTGCTGAAGAAACACGACGCCTTCGAAACCGACTTGCTCGTTCATCGCGATAACTGCAGCGAGATCAACGTCGCTGGCAATCAGTTGATCAGCGAAGGAAATCATCACAGTGACGCGATCGCGCAACGATGCCGTCAGCTCCAGTCGAAGATCGACAACTTGGCGCAACTGGCAAACAAGCGCAAGGCGGGACTGCTCGATAACTCGGCATACTTGCAATTTATGTGGAAGGCGGACGTTGTCGAGTCGTGGATTGCTGACAAGGAAGCTCACGTCCGCAGTGAGGAGTTTGGTCGTGATCTGAGCACCGTGCAAACTCTTCTCACGAAGCAGGACACTTTCGACGCTGGACTCGCGGCCTTTGACCAGGAGGGCATTTCCAATATCAAGAACTTGAAGGATCACTTGACCTCTTCGCAGCACGTCCAGAGCGACCAGATTCTGAAGCGCTACCAGGACGTTCTCAAGCGCTGGAACGATTTACTTCGTGCATCCGAAGCTCGTAAGGCGCGACTGCTGCACATGCAAGAGCAGTTCAGGCAGATCGAAGAGTTGTACTTGACCTTTGCGAAGAAGGCCAGTGCTTTCAACTCGTGGTTCGAGAATGCCGAGGAGGACTTGACCGACCCGGTCCGCTGCAACTCCATCGAGGAGATTCGGGCACTGCGCGAGGCACACTCGCAGTTCCAGGCGTCGTTGACTTCGGCGGAGGCTGACTTCCAGTCGCTTGGCGCCCTGGACAAGCAGATCAAGTCATTCAACGTCGGGCCGAACCCGTACACGTGGTTCACTATGGAGGCGCTGGAAGACACGTGGAGAAATCTGCAGAAGATCATCAAGGAGCGAGACGTCGACTTGGCGAAGGAGCTCAGTCGTCAGGAAGAGAATGACAAACTGAGGAAGGACTTTGCAAGAATCGCAAATGCATTCCATCAGTGGTTGACTGAAACAAGATCGTCAATGATGGAGGGCTCTGGAACTTTGGAACAGCAATTGGAAGCCACACAGGTGAAAAATTGGCATCGCTAGATATTCAACTTTCGCGTTCTCTTTTCGGTAGGACGATAATCATGATTGATGTTTGGTTTGATGCTTGCAGAGAAAGGCAGCCGAGGTACGTGCTCGAAGGTCTGATTTGAAGAAGATCGAAGATCTCGGAGCTATTCTGGAGGAGCACCTCATTCTGGACAACAGATACACGGAACACAGCACAGTTGGTCTGGCTCAGGTGAGCACGCCTTTTCCTTTTTTCCTTTATTAAGCTCTTTTTGCTTTCAGTTCGAAGTTTGTCAATTGTTGGATTTATCCTAGTCGCTTTACTCTCTAATTTGTCCACCGTTTCTGTTCACCTTTTCCGTTTCTGAACTTTTGTTTCTTTTTTCAGTTTTAATATTCTTTAAATTCTACTAATTACTGAAATTGATGTTTTGATTAGGCTTGGGACCAACTGGATCAGTTGGGCATGCGGATGCAGCACAACTTGGAACAGCAGATACAAGCCAGAAACCAGTCAGGAGTGTCGGAGGACGCATTGAAGGAGTTCTCAATGATGTTCAAGTAAGATTTCACAATTTAGTAGTTGTCCGGCTAATAATTGCCCTTTCAATGTAATGATTTTAATTTTTTTAATTCTGCAGGCACTTCGACAAAGACAAATCTGGTCGACTCAACCATCAAGAGTTCAAATCTTGTCTAAGAGCGCTCGGCTACGACCTGCCAATGGTGGAGGAAGGGCAGCCGGATCCTGAATTTGCAGCCATTTTAGGTATGCCTCAGAAATGCCAAATCAGTCACCGATACGGAGCGAGGAACATACGGTAATAAATTGCATTTGGACTTGCAGATGCTGTCGATCCGAATCGAGACGGACACGTCTCGCTGCAGGAGTACATGGCCTTCATGATCAGCAAAGAAACGGAGAATGTCCAGAGCTCGGAGGAAATCGAGAACGCCTTCCGCGCCATCACTTCAGGCGACAGACCTTTCGTCTCGAAGGACGAACTTTATGCTGTGAGTGCTTTACTGAAAAGACAGTCAACACTCGTTTGATTTTAAATGGCAAACTCATTCACATGTTTGATTATTTGGGCGCAGAACCTTACGAAAGAGATGGCGGACTACTGCGTGTCGCGCATGAAACCTTTCGTCGACCCGAAGACTGGTCACCCGGTTCCTGGCGCCCTGGACTACGTGGAATTCACACAACAGCTTTTTCAAAACTAGCCAACACAACATTTGAAGCAGCACGCGAGATTTTACCACATTAAGTAGCTTAAGCTTGTATTTGGTGTAGTATTAGTTTGAAAGTTGATGCAAATTACAAAATGTCCTAAGGCCTGAGGCTTGGCGTGGCTTGATTAATTTTATATTTGATTGTTTTCTGGTCCGATTTCGATTGAATTTTGTGTGGGGTTTAAATTAATTGTATCGTGGGTTTGATTGTCAAGTCTGAAATGATTGAGGATTGGAGTTGAGGAATTCACTAATTTAATTTAATTATCGCTTGTGTAGTGTTGAGGCAAGCTTTGACCAGCTGTGCTTATCCTTCATGAATTAATTCTTGGAAATAAAATGCTTGTCTTGATCAAAATAATCAATCGTTGGAACTTTCAGAGGTAATTCACGTTCACGTTTATTGACGCTACTTGTTTTGTTTAAAGTGACAGACTTCACTTTCTCTTGATTAGGGTTAGACTTCAGTATAATGGTTAGACAAACACTAATAAATAAATATTTGAATATAACAGCTAAATCTAATAAATAACGGGTAAGGTATAACTTGTCGTGCTGAGAAGCTACGCAGAAAAAATGTTCTAGTATGTCTAGATTCTAGAATCTAGCTCAGGGAAAGCATTTACGTGAGAGATTGCCTTTGCGACTCTGCTCATTAATCGCTAATATCCAGCCGGGCCGGAGACCCCTGAGAGCTTGTTGTCGAGTGCAAAATGTGAAAATCTGATTTATAAGTTATAATTGGAGCCCTCGGAGCCAAGGCCCGATGCTCTTCGCAGAAACCTGATGAATTGTCAATAGCCGACGGTGGTGGAGCTCCAGCCTGGTCAATTTCCGTTGGAAAATCTCTTGGAACTTTTGAATTTCTGGATGATGTTACAGATTTTCAGCGCTGGGCCCAACTTAAGGCCCATGTAGTTCATCATCATCTCGGATGTCAGCAGCAGCATCGCCTTCCCGTCAATTTCCTGGAAACAGACGCCAATTTGAGTCAAATAAGATTTACGACCACACTACGCAATAAAAGTGCAAGAGGTCTTGCTTACATGTTTTCGAAAGCTCTCCGAGTGCACCGCCATGCTGGGGTCCGTTGAGGTAATGAATCGTATCACGTCGTCCACCGTCCACTCCGAAGGGTCGCTGCTCGTCTGCGTCTGTCCATTCTGCTGCTGTTGCTGATTAGGCGTGGGTGTGGTTGTGGAAATTCTACGTGGCTTCTCCGAGACTAGGTGGCTCTGACGCTGGGGCGTGCTCGCGTTCGTGCTCGTGCCGGGCAGAGAGACAAGTTTTGGTACTTTGGGGCTAATTTTGGGTTTGACATCAACGGGCATTGCGTTTGAGTCTGCGTGCGTGGAATTCTGAGGAGTTAAGTTAGGCATTTGGTTGTCCATCGAAGATCGCTTCCGCACCGGGGTGGGCGTCGTCGACGACGCTGCAACTGCAGTGACGGTGGCACTAGGCTCAAGCTTCACTGTCCTTGGCGTTGGCGTTGACACGTTGGATTTCACGTCACCGCTCCTGCCTTCGCGATCGCCGTCGCACTTGACACATTCACCGTCCCCAATGAGACCATCACAACACTGAATTCGATTCAGGAAAGCGCGCATCTCCGCCCAGAATTTGTCGGCCGACCCGATTTGCACGAGTTTCAGTCGAGACCTGCCCAATGTGACTGGCTTCCCGTTCCCCTGGTTGACGAACGATGCCATGACATTGGCCTCCACGGAGCAGTCCAGCAGAAGCTGCGTGACTGTTTGGAACATTTCACTCGGGCTCGAGGGACCGTACGTGGTACTGAGTTCGGAGATTTTCTTGGAGTCGAGGTACCGCCCGAGTCGACAGGTTTTATTTACATTCACGGTAACAGAAGACTGCTCGGCAGCAGCGTCTGTGGGCTGAATGCCGGGTGACGGGCCTTTGTTGCCGGGCGGCTGCAGCGGGTGAAGGCTGAAATCATATACAAATTAACGCTGCAGCAAGAATTCACGGTCGTTCATGGCATCATGGTCAACTGAATCGATTTCTTACTTCAAGGCACACCAGCCGACAGGAAACAAGTCTCGCGAGTCGTACTTTGTCCAGTAGTCAAACGCGCCACGCCAGCCGTCAAAGGTCACGTGAACCATTTCTCCATTTATAGCACCTGCGATAAGAAATGAGGATAACATTGAAAGAAAATACAGCTAAAGCTACAAATTCCTTACCAATCGTAGCAACACAAATCAGGTGAGGATTTTTTCTGTCCACTGCCTCCAGTTTCATGCCCGCCTTGAAGTAATTCCCTCTCGGCACGGGCGGGCCGGCCCTGAAGCATTTGCCAGGCGCCATTTCGGCCCCATTCAATGTTTTCAGGAGGAACATCGGCCAGAAGGATGCGTTCATTCTGAAACCGAGCGGTGGCTGGAGCATTCCTCCATTTTGCTCACAGTGCCCGATTACGTTGATTTCGTCCGAGTCCACCAGCCGCCAAAAGTCGTTTGAATTGTCAGATCCATCAAGTCGGAGGCGGAGTCGAGGGCCAAGAGATCCGACCACCGTCGCAATGCAGGTGGACGTCGTATTTCGGGGATCGACCGCTTCCAGCTTCATGCCCGTCTTGAACTCGTTCGTGGGAGTAGTTCGAGGCTACAGAATTAACCCAATCAATAAATAGCTGAGCATGTCCGAAGCCTGGCTGATGAGCTTACCTGATTGAAACAGTTTGCGGGCGCTGAAATGCCGCCCGCCTCGATGAGATACTTCGCCCAACTAAACCCTGTGCTTCCCTCCGCAGTGAAATTCGAGACAGAAGGGTACTTGGTAGCTGATTTCTTGGCCCGCGCCTCTGGCTCCTTTGAGGCTGCCGCGTCTTTGGTCCTTAACAGATTGGAATTGTGTAGACTGATGGCAATGGGAGGGTTTGGACTATTTTGCTTCTGGAACTTGGCCAGGCATTCAGTGCTACAGAATTCTTTGGACTGGGTTGACTCTTCAAGCCGAATCGGAGCTCCCCTAATTACATTATCACAGACTCCACACGCCCCCTTGTTGTACGCTCTCCGGAACTCCGCCAGGCAGATCTCGGAACAGAATTCCTTTTTTCCATGCTGCGTGGGCAGGATGTACTTCAGGTTCTGTTTGGTTTCCCTGCACCAGACGCACATCGATCTGCCGCCGCCGGTGTTTATACTCGTGGAATTCATTCTGATTGATTATCTTCACAAATGTTGCCAGTCAGTCCAAACAGTTTTAATATTTCGTATCACACGTCGCAGTCGCATAAGTCCGCTAGTCAGTGTTCAAGTGTTCTCAACAGCTTCGGTTTTCGGAGCAGAATCGCTTTGGTGCCATCTTTAAATTCCCTTGCATGATGGCATTGACATCGAGGCTGAGAATTGCGCAATGCCTGTGGAACAGATCCGATAAGCATGTAAAGATGTGCAGATTCAACAGAATTTGTGTCAACAGTTAAGAAAAAGTATGGATTTTACCAAAGTACTCAATGGTTGACTGGCACAGTCGCAGAAATTCTCGCCGCAAGCCACAAACAATTTTATTCGATTGACAATTACTCGTATATCGATGACACCCACACAATTCACATTCAGATCCTTGCAGTCAGTCACTTATCAGAATCACTGGCACATCCGGCGTCGTCGTCGTCGGCGTGTTTCACAGAAGCCACTACAGCACAAGAGTAAATATTTCTTCCGTTGGCCGTTAATTGTGCATTAAATCTTGTACTTCATTCAATAATTCTATCCTTTGCGATGTGTGTGAATTGTCTGTCATTTATTTCACTTTCTGCTGGGCTGTGCTGTCGCCGTTACTATTATGACTAAATATGTTGTTGATTCATTCCTTGGGTTCCACTCCAAGCCACCTTAGCCAGTGAAACGCACCTCACTCTCACTCTTGGCTTGAATTCTTAACAGATGCAGTAAGCCAGTTTGTACACAATACGCTGTGTTGTTGGCAATTTGATGATGCATCCCCTCCTTTAATGCTGCTGTTGGTAGAGTGTCAAGTGCTTCACTTCTCGGCTCTCCGCTGCTCGCTGCTGGCTTCTTGCGGTCGGTCTCCGCGCGAAATACACTTTAATAGTAGGCAGCAGCAGCAATTTGAATTATTGATTTCTTTAATTCGTGTCACGGAACGCGTCCAGCACTGATTCACTGATTATAACGTTGCTATTGATTAATAATTGAAAATCGTCCACCGTTTCCGTTGGTATTCCAATCCAAAAATGTCCCGTCAACCATCGCGCATTGCGGATCCGCGGAAAGTGGTAAGAAACTAATTAATGTCGGCTAATTCGCTAATTACTGTGCTGTCAGCCATCGGTGCTAGACGTGCAATTAAAGAGATTTTCTGCCTTTACTGGAAATTGTTTTGCCTGTCACAGAATTCGGAGCTATTCACGTTAACTTACGGCGCACTCGTCTGTCAGCTTGTGAAAGACTACGAAAACATCGAAGACGTCAACAAGAATCTGGATCGGCTCGGCTACAACATCGGAGTTCGAATAATCGAAGACTTTCTAGCAAGAACAAACTCGGCGAGGTGTGCTGATATGCGAGATACGGCCGAAAAAATTCAGGTAAGACGCCTGCACAAGCCTACACTTTTACTCCGCGAAACAATGGAGTAGAGGTACACAAGTGAATTCTAATTCTGATAATTCTTATCACAGGCAGCATGCAAGATGTATCTTGGAATCAACCCCAACGTGACCAACTGGAGCGGAGGAAACGAAGAATTTTCTCTAATCTTTGATTCGACACCTTTTGCAGAATTTGCGGAACTGCCAGACACATGCTCAAATCTCAAGTACGCGAATATTCTTCCCGGTATTATTCGAGGTGCCTGCGAAATGGTAAGCTGTCCTTAACTTATGTTCGTTTCAACGGGTCGAGTGTGTGCTCTATTATTCTATGCATTTCTGTGTATTTCGCAGGTTCAAGTGGAGGTTCAGGCTTGGATCCAACAAGACACTCTGAAGGGAGACAATTTCACAGAAATCCGAGTGCGATTCATCAGAAAACTTGAGGACGCGATGCCTGCAGGTGAAGATTAGCCCGATAATTCGCTACGAACTTTATTGTACGTGCTAAACCAGTTTTTAAATAAATCAGTTACCTTCGATGTTTTACTGGCTTCCCTATCACAATTTTTTTTGCGGCATGTGCCCAATCACATCGTGCAAGATGGACACACGGTATGCGAAACCCGGTTGCAATTTTTTGCCGCATTTAGGGCACATTTTTCACTGAGTGGAAGCGCAGTGTTTCCGATAGGATTCATGTGATTGCATATTGACAAGGAGGTAACGTCAATGAAAAGCGAGCTAACTGCTTCCCTTGCATGCGATTTTACAACAAAAACGAATAAAACCAGCCGGCGGTTTGTTCGAAGTTACTTTTGTTTACGGGCTGGGTTTCAATGTTTCAAGTGTCATTAAATCAATCATAACTTTCATTACTCATACTCAGCTATCTATCA